>CAJUYI010003326.1:0-24084 GCA_910591695.1 Galerucella pusilla | reverse complement strand
AGTTTAATAGGAGGTACCCCATTTTACAGTACCCACTACCCCATTTTAGCATACCAGTTGGATAAAATTACATTTTTTATTCGATTTATTCTTCCTTCAGCCCTTAGACATAGGTACCTAATTGAAGTTACTAAATAGTACACAAACGTACAGCTATGAAAAAAATGCTTCTCGTATTAAATTGGTGTTTTATAACATATTCAAGAGATTCGGCGCCAGCTTTACGACCTCGGCCTAAAATTATCCCACTCACACCCAAAATTTATCAACGTAGGAGAAGTTGATTTTTAATTGGTTTTCTTAACCCCAAAAATGCCATACTAATACATTTTATTTAAAAATTTAATGGTCTTTCAGCCACTGGTTGGTATAACTAATGTTGTAAATCATTTAAACGACACAGTGGGCCGCATTAATAACTAACCGACTTAGCAGATCAATGTAGAAGACATCACAGTAAGAGGACTGGTCATGAGGGGATGTCCACAAGGAGGAGTCTTATCACCCCTTCTGTGGAACATAGTCCTAGACACCCTGATTAATCACCTCAACAACAATGGATTCTACACAATTGCATACGCAGACGACATAGTTATCTTGCAGACTGGCAAATTTGTGAACACACTGTGCGATAGAGCGCAGGATGGGCTTAAATTAATTGAAAAATGGTGTAAGGAACACTCATTGTCGATCAATCCCAGAAAGACTGAGATGGTCCTTTTCACCAGGAAAAGAATTTTATCGGGTTTGAAACCTCCCGAAATCTTCAAAAGCAAACTAAACTTTTCGGAAGAGGGGAAATACCTTGGTATTACTCTCGACAGGAAACTAACATGGAACTCTCATCTACATAGCAGAGCAAAAAGAGCATATGTGGCATATGAGCAGTGTCGGAGGACAGTGGGACGCACATGGGGTCTGTCGCCCCGTGTAGTCCCCTGGATCTACACTGCAATAATAAGACCCATGTTAACGTATGGAGCAATTGCATGGGGACCGAAGGTTCTACAAAAAACGGCCATCCAAAAATTATATCAAATACAGCGAATGGCTTGTTTGAACATCACAGGAGCCATGAGAACAACACCAACTGCAGCAATGGAACTAATTACTGGTCTGACCCCTCTGGACCTACACGTCAAGGAGGTTGCGTTAATGGCCATGGTACGATTGCGCACGGCTGGTGTAAAACTCGAAGTAGGAATGGGCCAATTGAGGTTGAGCCTATGGAAGGAAGCGCTCACTGCGCTACCTCTGCTGCAGGCAGTCAACGATGCTTTGAACTCAGGTTTTTGTTTAACAAACCCTACAAAATTCAAATAAAACAGAACACAGAGCCAGATGCTGCAAATGCAATACGCATATATACAGATGGTTCAAAAATGAAAGAAGGCTCAGGCTGTGGAGTTTACTCGAGAGCACTGAGCCTCAAGTTTAAGTGGGGAATGGGAAACAATACCAGCGTAGTTCAAACAGAACTGGCTGGTATCTCAATTGCCACAAAAGAACTAACCAGAAGAGGAATTTCTGGCAAAACAATAATAATCTGCACTGATAGTAGACAAGCCCACAGACATATAAAAAACAATAGACAGAGTTGTTTACAAAATGTGTATGTGCCAACATTAATTCTTACTTTACTACAAATTATTTTGTAGTAACGCAGCGTTGTCAGATGAATAAAATAAAATTACTTTTAATACTTCATGTTTGATACTATTATTTAATATTTCTCTACAAACAGAATATATTTTTGCATACATATATTTTTGCATGTAAATATGTGTGGAAATTTGTTATTTGTTGAGTTTGAATCTCTTAAATTTTATTTTACATACAAGGTAGTATAGTATAATTTTCCGCTCATCTTTTAAAATTTTGCGAAGTCCGGCAACGCCGCTAGCAAAATACCCCAACAAGCAGCCGCCATATTCCAATATCATTACATTGATATTTAAATGTGTTGTGAAGTCTTACCCTACTAATACCCCCAATACTCACTATAAGAAATTTTTTTACTCAACGCTATAATATAAATGTAATAATTCATAGTTCCTATACTTAACAGTAGTGCAGTTTTGTTTAAGGAAGATATACATTCAAGAGGGAGGGAAATATTGCCAAGAGCAAGACTTGTTTCCCCCCACATATGTAAAACTGGGTAAATTATCCCTCAGGATACAGCCCAAAAAAGGAGGAAGAAGAAGAAGAAGAAGTGGCGAGTACTGTGTTTTTGATTTATTTGCGTGTATTTCACCTAATTTAGTATTTACTAGTGAAGCAGAGAATTAAAACTATGGTGAGACAGTGTGTGGTGTGCCGGAAAATCGACTATTTGAACCCTAACCTATCTTTTCACTGGTAAGTTGTAGTAAATAAGTTAGTCATAGGCGGGTATGTGAATCCTTTTTTTTCACACAATCTGAATTGGCTTGATAAGGAGAAAATTGGGTGAAATTACCACTCACATACTTACACATATTTAAGTAGATTGTAGAAAATAAACATAAGATGCTGCACATACCTATATATAAAAAAAATGTCTATGATGCTTACCTGTAGGAAGCATTAGACAAGTAGCTCAGGAATTTGGATAGACTGAAAGTTTTGAGGTATTAAAAACTTCATGTGCTTCATGGGCTTGCTTTGATAGGCGACTACTTACTGTACCTAATAGGTTGCTGTTGCATTTTGTATAGGTGCTAGGAATTATGTACTTTTATTCCTAGCTATAACTTACAATTTACTGGTGGTTTTACCTCATATCACAATACCTCTACTACAACACCATTATCTTCAGAAATCCTAGTTAGTAGGAAAAAATAGGTAAACAACTAGCCACTGTTGCCAATGATTTTTTCTAGTTTTCCGGTAAGCCAAGCTCGAAGAAATAACTGGATGGAAATACTTGGATTCCAACCAGATAAAAAATTACCAAAGAGGGCAGAAGTATGTTCTGATCATTTTGAAGAAAATGATTTTACACAAAGGACCAATGGAACAAAAATGATGCAGTTCCTTATTTCGCAATCAATGACTTAACTTTGACGATGTAACTACTTGTAAAATAAATATGTATTATTTTGTAATTATTTTTATTTCATAAACCTCACAAGAATTTGTATTACCTAGAAGAGCAAAATTAATATAAACTACAATATACATTACTTTTACTGACAATTTTAAAAAATGAAAATGTGTAATATTCTCCTTTGAGCAGTAAATATTTCAATGTGATAGATAAATTGAATTTTTTTATCAGTAGTAACAAATTTTGATATTCATACTAATTTTTGTTGCACAGTGGTTTATTAAGTTTTAATTTAAAAAATCGAAAATATTGTGAAAAAATTCCCGAATTGAATCTATTCAATCGTTGTTTCTCCGTCTATGGTGTTTATCTGTCGGCCGCCATATTCCAACAATGGTCATAAGCTTTGCCTCTTCACCGCCCCTGATCATAACAATGTTGGAGTATAAACATTTCGTATTTTATGAATGAATAGCTCTGTCTATTGTTTTTTATATGTCTGTGGACAAGCCCTATTAGCCTTGAACAGACAACGTGTTATATCGAGGCTAGTACTAGAGTGCCACCAAGATTTAGCTGACGTCTCGGCAGATAACAACATTATCCTGAGGTGGGTTAAAGGGCACGACAGGAGTAAAGGAAATCGCATTGCTGACTCTTTAGCCAGGTAAGCCGCTGGACTAAAAATTCTAGGACCCAGTGACACCTACGGCCTAACGACTTCGACAATTGCGGAACTAGCCAAACGTTACACCCATGCTCAATCCCTTAAGAGATGGGATGGAATCAAAGGATGCAGTTTTGCCAGGATCACCCTGGGCGACCCTCGGAAGCTGGCGCCGAAGAAATATTTGGCGATGACCAGGAAAAACCTACGTTTAACAGTAGGATTTCTGACTGGTTACTGTCAACTAAGTAAACACCTCCATACTATATGGGGCTAGTGGACACACCTCTATGCAGGATGTGTGGACAGGAAGATGAAACGGTCAGGCATGTCCTATGCGAGTGTCCGGAGTTATCGTCAATGAGAGAGTGTGTGTTCGGTGAGTCTTGGCCTACACCTGCCGATATAAAGGAGATGTCTCCCAGTGACCTGTCCACCTTCCTGAGAAGGACAGGATGGACAATGACCTAGGAGGACAACTCCTCGGGAGGATGTACAATGGGTCACATGTGGCCTAAGTGCTGTGAGCCTACACACTCACCCTCCCTACTCTACAGATACAGATACAGATAGCAGATTACTGTAATTCGGTCACTTTATTTCTTCAGTTTTAGCAGCCATGCTGACGACTCCTCACAATTTTCTTAAGTATGATAATACGTTTAGGTATGTCTTTTTTTAATATTTCCAAGCGTTCATATCATGTGGGAGTTTTTAAAAAGGACTAAAAGAAGAATTTAGTATTGAATGTCTGTTTCAGTGTATGTCTGTTCAGTCTGTCTGTCCCTATGTTATATATTTCACCTTTTTTCCGTTGCCCGTTTTGTGTGTTGTCGCTGTGAAAAGTACCTTAGCGTGAAAAATGCCCCTGTGTAATCCTGTTGTAAGGTATTCATTACTAAATCATTAAAGTTGATTAGGGCCGTGAATGATGAGTACTTGCTTGGTCAATGTAGTGTTTACAATATACTTGTTCAATCTAAATACTATGCCTAACCTCCTATTATATGCTGACTATTCAATGGCTCAATGCTGTTTGGAATACCTTATTATCATTAAAATACCTTCTATAAGATACATCAAGGTTATGTTTAAAGGTAGAAACGAAAACTTTTTGATAGTCACTTTCTAAAGGTGAACGTACTTCTGCTTCTAGAAGTTGAACAATGACTTTATGGGTATTTAAAAAAATATATTCAAACTTTAGACCAGACAACGAGCAGCTGAAGTCGAATAATGTTTTGCCAAACCGGGCAACTCTTTCAAATGAAAACTATTCTATTCAAAATTTTATTTAAAATTGTTTTAAATTGAATTGTTTGTTTACTTTTTAAGAATTTCCAATGATGATCGATATATTTTTAGCTTACGTAGTTTACATCTCAGATATTTATAACTCACTTACTTATGGCGTAAATGCAACCAAATAAATTGTGTATTTTGGGTCGTGAAATCTTAAGTTCATTATAATAGTTCAAACAGCGAGCAATTGAAGACGAAATGTTTTACCAAACTGGCCAAGGGAACTTTTCAACGTATTTTGGATCGGAGATTACTATTATCATATTGTCCCGGTCTAAATTTCCTGCATATATATATGCAGTAAAAGCGGAAAACTCCGAACGTATTAAAAATTACTAAAACAGTTTCTTATTCCACGTCCAAATATAGGTAGCATTATAATATGTCTAAATATACCATCGTAATATGTCTGATTTCATGCCGTAATTATGCAGTAAAAGAAGAAAGCTGCCCAATTTGAGGTTTTCCGCTACCAAACATATGATGGTATATTTTAATTCAACTCCCTGCATTTATTGTTTACTATGAATTTTTCTCAATTAAGTGAAATAGATCATTAAAAAAAAACAATTCCAGCCCACAAGCAAATTTTAAACTAATTTGGGTCTGTAAAGACTACAAGAAAGGGGCCTACACGTCTTCGTTTTTTTTCCGAAGCTACTTTTCTGGTCTGTTGGTGTATTCTTTGGTATGCACGGATATGTATCCCTATTTGCAACTCTAGTGATATCGAAGCAACTCTTCCGTTAAAAGTTCCACAAAAGCCGGAAATGTTTAATATTAGATAACTGTAGGTCGTTGCTATTACCTTCGTCATATACAGTGAAAAAAATAACATAAAATTCATTTTATATTTAGATTGTCATTTACAATCCTTAATATTTCACTAGAGTAAATTGATAACTGACAAAATTTGAAGGTTTTGAACTGGCAATGAAGCTGCTAATTGTGATATTAATTAGTTTAAAAAATAATATGATAATAAAGGTAATTTTACTGGCAGGGTAGAATATAATCCAATCTTTTCCAAAACGACACAAGGAGGATCAAAAGCTTTATCTGGCAGTAAGTGGCTGGTAAGAAATAATGCTAACAACAATTTGTGTCCCGTTCGTTTATTTTTAAAAATTATTGAAAAAAGAGAATCCAATTCTTATCTAACAACAACAAGATTTTTTTTAACAGTACATCCAAATTGGGAGAAATGAATATGGTACAAAAATTCACCATTGGGAATAAATACAATTTCAAAGTGGACGAAAATATCGGCAGAATCAATTGGTATAGACACAAAAAAAAATAACCAATCATTCACATAGAGCTTCTGCAATATCTGCATTAGCAAAAGAAGGAGTTGGTGAACGAGAAGTAATTATAAGCTTACAGAACATTCTTCTGCCCATTCTTTGAAACCATATTTACAATTAAATGAAGAACACCATTTCCAAATAGAGAACCTTCGAGAAAATAAAAATAAAGAAAAGGAATATTCAGATTCTAACTTAAATTCATCACAGGTTATGATGCAAAACAATCCCCAAAATAATTGTACTTTTTACATAAATAAGTAATTTTTTTTTCATAATGTTATTATTTTTTTGGCTTTGTATAATTGAAGTTTGCAATAAATAAAACGTTTAAACATATGATTTTTTAGTTTTTCTCTCGTGAAATAGTCATGTCGAATACCACTCAATTAAAAATTTTGTAGGGTAAAATTTTTCTCTTGTCGTATTCAAGTTTGTTGCTTTTAGGTAATTTTACTCATGACATTTAATCCAAAACCACTCGCCTGACGGCTCGTGGTTTTGTTAAAAATGTCATTCGCAAAATTGCCAAGCAACAAACTTTCATGACAATCGAAACATTTTGCCGACAAAATTTTCACTCTCGTGAAAAAATGAAATAAAAAAATCCAGGAAAAATAATATGATAAAATATGATTGGTATTTCATATCACATTCTTCTGTATGTTCCTTGTGGCATTACTTATACTTTTTTCTTATTTTTTGGGAATCCAACCACAATATTATGTTTTTATATTTTTTTTACGTTTCGGTAGCGTTCCAGCTACCATTGTCAAGATGAATTAGTTTTAAAAAAAATATTGGTCCCTATCTGACATCAACGAACAAATTTGGTCAAATTCCCAAAAAATAAGAACAAATTCATATAACATAACTCCCTTCCGAGATATCACCTCTTGAAGATGCTGAAAAGAATTCAACTCGGCAAGGTATTATGGTTGAGAACATTTTTGCTCTAGTAGAAATCCAATGAAATCAATTAATTTAAGGTCATTTTATTGAACACAACCAATCAGAACAATATTATAATGAAAAACAGATCCCATGGGCTATTTTGATTCTAGTACGTTGCCCATGGATACATTTTGCTTCATTCCGATTTTGACGTTTCAAGCATTTAATATTTCAAAATGTTATGATTTGGTCATAATTCTGACAAGAATATTAATGAAATTATAAAAACAAATAGGTATACCAAAAAATACTGTTTTGCTCTGTATTTTTTTCTGCAATCCCTCGAACATTGATATATGCTCAAACATTTTTTAACGACTTTCTTAAGTTTGTTGCCTATAAGCAACAAGCTTTTGAAATGTTATAACATTGTTTCGGACCATTATCAATGTCCTTGGACTATTACAGTAACAACTGACAATTTTTATATATAAAAAGAATCCCATATGCCTAAGTGCAATTGTCACTTTGACAGTGGCAAAAGTTTAAGTTCAGTGTGTGTCATCGATTTTTAAGGTCCTTCTAACACATTACGTAAAAAGAAATGGAAAAAGGCAGGTCTGTGATTAATCCTAATCAAAATATCACAATAATGAACCGTTTAAATTTATTACAAACGTTAACCCTAATCTTTGACGTAAAAAAATTGATTAGTTGATGTTTAGAATACGCGCAAGCGCGACCTATCAATCGAGTGAAATTATGCATTCAAATAGAATGCAGACCTGCCTTTCGGAGCGGCAATGTGCCCTACGTCTTTTTCTAATGTTCCACTGACAGTTCTCGTCAGGTCTGTACTGTGTTGTTTACGGTCAATTATTAGATATTTATGAATAGTGAATACGATCTTGATGCTTTTATTTATCAAATTTAAGGTTACCTATATGTCAAAATAGCAAATAAAATAAACGTCATATCCAAAACCCCGATATACGTCACAAACGATGACGCACACCAAGAAGGCTATTGAATGTACTATACCTGCAACTTTTACAGCGACAAATGCACTAGTGGTTTTTCCACTTATTCATTTTTTAATCAATTATCAAATATTTATTTTTAGTATTTCATGAATAAAGTTTGCAGTTTCCTTTAGAAATTGGATTCGAAAAACTGTCACCCTAAAAACGCTCCACCTTGGATCGCGATTTTCTCGGCTTAATTCCATTTTTCGACTGACTCATCAAATTTAAAACTTCTTATTTTATAAAACCTAGGAAAATGAATCATTATTTATTATTATAGGTAAGTATACCAACAAAGTGGGTTTAACGTATGTTTTATCTATGGGTTTAACTGCTTAAAAATGTGAACAACAAATAAAAAGATGACCCACTCTTTATAACTATCAATATAAGCGTCAATGTACGATTAAGTACCTGTTGATTAAAATCGATAAAAAGTGTGTAGAAATTTATTTTATTCCCAAATATCTACCTTGAACAATAATAACGCTATTGTATTAATACCGACTGGTATTTCAATGCAATAAACTAATACGATTTTCTATAATTTTGCAATCTGCATGCAATATGTTAATATGTGTTTCTCTTAATAATTACTATCATGTTTATTATATTAAAATAATCATACAAATAGGATTTCTCCAACTTTTATACCACAACAATTGTTCAGTTATTTATCGGTTATTTTATTTTTTTAGTGTTAGTTTTCCGTAAGTAAAATAATGTCAGTGAATTTAAATTCGTGAACAAACAAAACGATGAACAGAAAACGAAAAAGGATTATGTCTTTTTGTCTTATTGAAAATTTAGTGCGTTCAAATGAAACTAGAATGAACTACGACCAAGCCAGCTATAAAAGAGTGAGTTAATTAAAAAATATTTTTATTATTAATATGAGCTCTTTGAATATTAGATCATTAAACAGTAGGTATGAGTAGAGTGTGTTTGAAGCCATAAAAAGAGCTGAGCCTCCAGTAAAAGTGCAAGTACAACACAAGACTTTTCTGGACACCTCCATACTAAGAGCCTACAAGAAACTCTCGTCCAGGCTGTTGAAACTAAATGCCCATCCCCAATCAATTTAGTGGCGAAGTGGCACTTCGCCTTCGGCACGCGTGCTGGGACAGTAAGTATCCTCAATTCAATTTCGTGCTGACATGCGCGCCGACTTGCAAGTGCAAGCTTGCAAGCTGTAAACTTTTTTGGTGCGTGCCGAATTGTGTCATGCGCATTTAATCATGGGGAAAATAATGTAGGTACCCTAACCCTATTTTATTCTATTATCTTTGTAAACAAACATACATTATTTTCTAATATCGTAATTATATTAATTTGTTGTCTTTGATAAGTAGTAACTACTTTTATTTACAAGAATAATCACAGGTTGAACTTTGTAATTACTTCGTTACCTTAAAATAACAATGAAAATGCGCATGTGCATTCAGGCAGACTGAATTGACAGGATTGAGGATGGGTATCCGTTTTGCAGCATGCGTGCTGAAGTGCCACTTCGCTAGCATATTGATTGACGATGTAGCTTTAGTCGCTATCCCGTTTACCGATCCTCATCATGTAGATTCTGAAGCTGAAGCTGCCGTATCATATGAGTATCTGACTTAAGCGCTACCTTAACATCCTATATTTACACTCCAGCCACATATGCAGTTGAGCATTTTTATCCACGTTCCCCTTTTTTTCGACTCCCACATTTATACCACCCACCCAGCTAGCCACCCACTGGATGAAAGCCATATGTTTCAGGTGGCAAATAGGCTTCTCCGAAAATTGATATTCAGTAGTTTTTCGGTCCGTTCAACACATGTGTCATCTAAAAAGGTTTTACTGTGTACTTGCTTTGGAGTGTTCCACCACCGTTGGCTTTGCACCCACTTTTGTATTTGTCCTTGGACCACTTTCTTTGTAGTCCAAAGAACGGGTTCTGAATCCTCTCAGAAGCTCATAAGCTTGTTCACTGTTATGTCCCGGCACCCAAACTAATCTTACTTTAATGCGGTCTTCCAGTTCATTTCGTTCTTTCTGTCATTCCTCTACCAGTCTGGATGTTTCCTTGCGGATATTTAAAGCTACAAGGGCTGCCTGGCTGTCAGTTAGTATGTTTATCATATGAAATACATAGGTAGGTTTTTCTAGTGAGAAGGAACATCTTGTGCTACGCTACCTTACCCTGATTTAACCCTCTTTGCCTCAATTTATCCCTTGTTTCATCCCTTATTAATCTTACTCCTTTTCTCTACTAACTGCTCTATGGGTGATATTCTCGTGATAACTGCAAAGCCTTATCGGATGCCTTAGTAGCAATTTTTGCTGTATATTTCTTTTTATGCTCGTCTGTTTTCATTGCCTCACTTCCACTGTGGCTCGTACATAGTGATGGTATTCAATACCTCCCAGGGGAGTTTTTTTGTCCGATAAAGGTCCCTCAATGTTCGGTTGGGCCTACGATATGTTACCGAAATTTCAGACTTTTCGACATCTAGACTCCCATATACTTTAAGAGCGCTTTCAGACGAGACACTTTGTGTCTGGCTACTAGTGTCTGAAAAGAATCGCGCTGCTAAAAATACATTAATATAAATATACGCATTCACACGAGACACAGATAAGGAATAATGTATTTTTAACCCCCAGATTCTTCTCAGATTCAGACACTACGAGCGCTTTGTGGCCGGCTACTACTCAATGCTCCCAACCTTTCAAAGGAACAATTCCCTTGATGGATGCCAAGAATTCCCTATTTCATGTATTTTCTAGATAAAATTCCCTGCTTACGATGCTCCCAATATTATTTTAGAAAAAACTCCATAATTTTATCACAAAGCAGATAAACGGCACGAAATATACAGAAAAATTAATATTCTCAAAAAACGCAGGAAATAAAACATAGACAAAAAATGTTAAAACAACAAGAAATAGTTAAACATACAGTAAAATATGAAATTAAACAAAACAAACAAAATGCCGTAACATATTAAACATTCTTCTTTTCAGAGGAATACATTTTTACATTATGTAGTTTCAAATGATCAGACTGCGACGTTGCCTGGTCAACACGCGATCGACAATTTTGAGTCGTGTTGATAAAGTTCTAATTTCCGGACACACTTTTTCCTTTTTTTCAGAGAAAGAAGAAAATATTGAAAACGTAATACATGTAAAAATAATATCTGTAATAATAATACCCTATTCCCTTTTGAGTTCCAAAATTCCTTAATAAGGGAAAATTCCCTGCAGTTGGGAACACTGCTACTACTAGTGTTTGAAAAGAGTCGCGCGGCTAAAAATACATTGATATAAATGGACGCATTCACACGGGACACAGATGACTGCCTCTATTATATTAATGTATTTTTAGCCGCCCGATTCATTTCAGACACTAGTAGCCGTCCACAAAGTGTCTCGTCTGAAAGCGCTCTACAGACACTAGTAGCCGGCCACAAAGTGAGTCGTCTGAAAGCGCTCTAAGAGTTTTTTCGAATCATAACCTTGTGATTACGTTAAGAATTGCGCAAGTTAAATCTTATTAGTTTTTAGTGTATTAATAATATCTGCAAGAACTACAATTCTTCTTCTAAACTAATTTCTTTTTTAATTATTAATAATTTACTTGCGTTGATTGAAATCTGCTACAAATTAATGAACTTTAAAATAAAAGTGACTTGCAGAAAGGAGCTATTCATTTTATATTCTTGATAGTATATTAATTAAGTAAATTTAATTTAATATTATTATTATTACTTCTCTGTTAGAACAATACGTACTTACTGTATTTTAATTAACGTTATGCGAATTGAATATAAGGTCCAAGGTAAGGAAATAACACAAAGTGTATACCTACAGTGCATTGGTAAAGTGAAATTTTCTTTTTAATTGAATAAATAATTTTCAGCAAAAGTAACGAGTCAGAGTTTTAAATTATTGGATTAAATATGCAATAATAGGGGGGAAGACGCAACACTGTATATATCTAGTTTTAATTGCAAGCTTATCACACAAATATTTATGGCGTGCCGTTTTGGTATTTAATAACATTGTTAAAAAAGCAAAAACTTTAATTCCGTAATTTTTTTAATATTATGCAACAAATTAATAAAAAACACTCGCGTGTCAAAATATATCAAAAATTATACTACGTACTGTCATTGAATCGATAGCACAATCCGTTTTCTACTAGAATTTTTGTCAAAAATATTTACCTATTGCTTTGCCTATTTGTATCATTCACGATATTAAAATGTGTGATCTGCTACTGCTAGTTCTTTCTGACATTCTGTATCCTCTATCATTTTGAGATTATTATGGACACACTAAATCAGAATAAACATAAAATACAAAGAAACACGTGTGTATAGTTCACAATTTAACAGCGAGATATTAAATTTAGAAGGAAAACAGAACCGGTTTCAGACTCATAATGTGAATTTTCAAAAAATGATTGCCAACGTATGTATATTGGGGTGACATTCACTGAGACCTAAAATATATATTGTACCCCCTTACTTCTACTTACTTCCTTACTTCCTGCTGGCTTTATCTTAGTTCTATCCAGTAATAATCTCCTAGGTGTTGTGCCCTAGGATTTTGAATTGCTGTGCAAATCGCAAGTATGTGGATGAAGGTTTCTCCTTCCTCCACTATTTTGAGATTTTTCAGGTGCACATTTCAGGCGACAATACCCGGTCAGGATCCCTGTTGAAACTGTTAGTACAGTTCTACTTTCAAGCAATCATTTGAGCACAACGGGTTGTAGTCACCCAGAAAAATCCTCAATATTGTCTAAGCCCTACTATTGATCAGAGCTTCTCTTTTCTTCGATTTTGTCTATTTCTTTCAATATTAAATTGGTGCTGATACCGCGGTTTAGGAACCCAGAAGGATGTTAAAGTCTCCCACTTGATTGCAAAATATCGAAAAATATTCGTTTTCTTCTACACATCGGGGCTCACTTCAGAACAAACATCTCTTATAAGTTTAATCACACTTTCAGATGAAGCTGCTGAAACATTTTTTTTATTTCCTGTTTGATGTTCGACCAAATCAACTGTATGGGATTGAACGCAAAATGGGAAGCCATAATTTTCATTATTACCAACAGTATACTCTTAATCAATGAAAAAGTTTTAATCAAGCACAGTTTTAGTCACAGCAAAAGATATAAAAAACACATTGCCGCTACGAAAGGTAAGTCTACATCCTATTTTGAATGATATAATCTCTCCCGATTGATAGGTCGCACTTGCGGGTAATCTAAACATCAACTAATCAATTTTTTTAAGTTAAAGATTCGGGTTAACGTTTATAATACCTTTAAACGGTTCATTATTGTGATATTTTGATTAGGATTATTCAGAGACCTGCCTTTTTTCCCATTTCTTCCAACGTAATGTGTTAGAAGGTCATTAACAATCGATGACGCACACCAAGAAGGGTATTATATGAACTCTACTTACATATTTCGTTTGCAAAATTATAAACTGTTTTCTAATTTAATCAAATTACAATCCATTTTATTTAATAGTAATCAGCGCCCAATTTAAAAGTTAATCCAATTTGTATTTTTATGAAATAATGCTTAGTAATATCCGGATTTCTTCATATAATGCAACTTTTACTATCGATTTTTTGCCCTAAACTTAATTAGCATTCAATTTTTTTAAAAGGATATTAAGCAACCACTTAATATATGCCATTTATTTTG
Source organism: Galerucella pusilla (assembly GCA_910591695.1). Taxonomy (NCBI): domain Eukaryota; kingdom Metazoa; phylum Arthropoda; class Insecta; order Coleoptera; family Chrysomelidae; genus Galerucella; species Galerucella pusilla. The sequence continues at coordinate 10,142 of CAJUYI010003326.1, read as the reverse complement.
TCTATTCGACCGTCCATGAAGGTTTCGAAATTTCCTTCTTCTTCAAATTTAATATATACTTGTGTATGTTTAAAAATGTTAAAACTCGCGTAAAATACTTAGTCAAGGTTGAATAGCCAGTGTTTTATAAATTGTTTTTACATGTGAAAGGGATGTGCAGTTAGTCTTCCATGAAAATAATGATTATAGACATATTACGTTTTCCAGTAAACCAATTTCATTTTTTTTGTCTTAAACGCAACTTCGTGATTGTTTCGACTTTTGACTATCAATTTATGAAATTCTTGAGTGTCGAGTGACATTCATAGTCGACACTTGAGGGTAACTCATACTTCACTCAATCTTAAATTAGTTTTAGTTTTGTCGATGTTCCATGAATCCACCTTAAGATTTCATTCATTCATACGCTTGGGTTGTGCTCAACAGCCCAGGTACTTGAACTGAATCTTTGTGCCATTACCTCTACCTACTTCAATTCCAGAAGCTTCGTGTCTTCTATATAGGCCACCAGTTTATCTGGAGGGATCTTCAGCAGTTGTGATAGTTGTCTTATCTTCACTCCAAAGTGCTTCCGTCTGAGTCCTTATAAGGTCTCACAGAAGCAGAGTATGTGAGAAGGTGTTTCATCGTAGAGTTCACATTCTCTGCACAAAGGTTTACTAACTTTGCCCATCCTGTGCAGATGCTTCCTCAGAGCACAGCGTCGAGTCACTAGGTCTGAACTGTCTTCAAATTTCTCTTATCCAGTTTCAACAGCCTAGACGAGAGTTCCTTGTCTAACTTATTCAGTAGACTATTACTATGGAGGTGTTCTTGCCACCTTAAGATTAAATTTAAACTGAAAATAGTCAGGTTGCTGTTCATGCAACATAAATTAAGAAATCAATAATCCAACATGCACACTCTTTCCAATCATTTGTCAAAACTACCAATCAAAGATCTCACCAACAACAAGAAATGAAACTACGCATAAAACCGTGTCTACAGATGCCATGTTTTTAGTTAGTCGACATAAGTCATACGGTCACATGTGGGCCTCTTTCGTGCCTATTCTGTAACTTGTCGTTATGCAACGACGTCGTTACGGTAACGATTATTATGTTAACGATAATTTTTCAAAGTTAGATTCTGTAATAATGTCGTTACGTTAAAATCTAGGGACAAAACATAACGATAATATTTTCACAATTTTATAAAGGTTGGTATAATTTTTGACATCTGTAGCTGTTTTGTTAGGTTAGGAAAGGATTTTTGATTGACATTCACGTAACTTTTATTATGGAAAAGGACAAAGTTAAAAGTCGTTCCATTAAGACAACAAGGTCACAATATATAATGTATTTGGATGAATTGAGTACAAATGAAGCCTTCAGGGACAACAAATTGATCGGCTAACGTTAGATTGTGATGACCCATTTAAATAATCTACACCCACAGATTTTTGATAACTCCCGTGAGCTAAGAAATGAATGGTTGTGAAAAACCTAACTATGGGAGGTGTTCTATTATTATTACACAACCAAAGACTTGCTAACCCGATTACGACTGCTGCATAGCTGACGTTCGTCAACGACATAATATCAGCCATTTTGTCGTTATCTAAGAGCGGCCGTTACGATACTGAATATATAAAGTCGTTCAGTAACGATAATCGTCCACGAACGACATCGTTACTGATTACAGAATAGGCCCCTTATGGTCTTTACAGATCCAAGTTTGCTTGTAGGATGATATTATTTTTTTAAATGATCAGATGTAGCTACTGAAAAATAACTAAATTATAATACAATTGATAAAACACAACTGTATGCTAAAATACTTTCTCTCAGTGTGATTCGAGTAAAGCTGTGAGCATTTATTATGATTCTCAGTGTATGCCAGAGTTAGCTGTCACCTTCAAGGTTATTTATTTTTGTCTCTTCAACATCAAAGGCTCTTCGCCGGGCTTCACTTCTTGTTGTTGTGTGTATTCTTTGCACGAAACCTTCGAAAGTGATTCGAGCATACGGATAACCGATTTTCGTGCGAAATTCATTCAATTTCGTACAAGGGCGTAGCCAGGATTTATAACAGGGGGGGGGGGCAAACCATGATCCATGATATTCCAAAATGTAAAATAAGAAAAGGCAAATGAAAACAAAATTTTAATTACACTTAAATTAAACTAATAACATTTTTTTGGGTTTGAACTAAATTTATCCAAAACTTCCTTCACTATGCAGTCCTGATTTTGTTTCAAAAATTTTCGATGCACACTCATCAAACACAACCCAGTGAGTCTGTCATCACCCATTGTACTCCTGAGCCAGGTTTTTACCCTTCGTATGGTACTGAACGATCTTTCCACGGTAGCAGTAGTGGATGGGAAAGCCCTTAATATTAGCAGCGCGTGCCTTGTTACAGGGAAAAAACATCAGCTTCGTCCAAAAGTGCAGCTACTTCAATATGTCCTTCAATTTGTCTTCTGCTAAATTCTTTTTCTTCCTCTTATTGAACGACAAATATAATTCTGCAGAGACATCACTCAACTTATAAAATTCCATGAAAGATTCTACATTATTTTTGGAATATTTTGAAGCCATTTTGAGCATGCTTGAAGGACGAAGATAAGTTAAAGCAAAAGCAGGCGTATTTTCGTTGGAGAATCTAAAGCCGCCTCCACATTATGTCGAATGGTGTCGATCGACATGGTGCCTTAACAATGTCAGTGAAGCTTTTTGAAAATTTTTGTATGCTCTTATATTTTTCTGACCATCTGGTCTCACAGAGCCTTGAAAGCTTTGGAACCGATTTCCTACGGGCTGGCGATTCACGAAAGAAGGTTGCAATTGTGTTTCTTATTTCTGTAGTTTGCTAGTATCATTGACCACAAGATTTAGTCTGTGGTTGGAGCAATGGAATTTTTTGTTTATCAAAATTAAAAATTATTTAATTCATTTTTTGCTTCTAGGGGGGGCAATTGCCCCTCTCTGCCCCTCTCTGCCCCTCTCTGTCCCTCTCTGCCCCTCTCTTCCCCTCTCTGCCCTTCGCTGGCTAAGCCCCACGCTAAGCCCATCGTTTCGTACACGAATTGTACTCGAGTAATGTCGAAAATACAGCCCCACCTCATGTAAACAATAACTTAACACAAATTATCAGTGATTTGTGGTCAGGGCTTGACTCATGTGCGTTTTATCGATTTCCTCGAAAAAATTAATTTAAATTTTCTTCTTAGTTTCTATTTTGAATTAATCAAAGATTTAATTTCTGCTTGCATGAATCCACCTTTAATTTTTCAAGACTGACTAATCAAACAGTTAAATTATCAAAATAAAATATAAATTCAGCTATTTTGCTGCCCATTTATATATTGTGGTAATATACAGATAATTTCCATTTTAAAGAAGTAAATGAGGGAAGGATAAGCTGTAGGTATGTAATTATTTTAAGTGAATACATTTGTTCGATGGAATTTAAATTTTAACGACAAATTAAGTACATGTTTATTTAGGACGAACAAAGTATATAAAATAATGTATATATTTCTAATCAAAAATAGCTAATAAATTATTACCGGCAACTTTCTATATGGAAAATTAAATAAAGCAACAAATTTATCTAACTATTTATAATAACAAAATATATCAAATTTATTGACTAACTGCCTCTATAGCATTTAATAAGTATGATATTTTATGACTGATTTCCTCCATTCAATACAATGTGGGCTAAATTACATAATTATCATCAATCAAGCTCGTTATTATTATCAATCAAGCTGTACGGAATTTACTTATTTGGAAATTTTGTTTTTTTGTAAAGTTCACAATCCGGGTGTGGTAATAGAGACATGTACATAGTTTATTGACAGATCTGACATTAATGAAAAAATGGTCAGCCTCGGTCGGAATACGCTGAATTTTTGTTAAGTGAGATATAAAGATAGATATTCAAGGTCAAATGTCGTAAAAATCAGTTTTTTTAGAATATCTCGTTTTTGTCTCCATTCGTATTTGCATTTATTATAAAAATTGTAGAGGATAAAATTCTCTACAAAATTTGTTCGGAACATTTTTTATACGTGTAGCCGTTTTCAAGATAGATGGCGCAGTATCTGGAGCGCTCAGCGATACATTACTGAGCTATACCTATATAGCTTAAGTTAGATTAGGTTAGGTGGCCGGAGAGGCTTGTTCCAAATCAGCTGGTTCAAAAATCAGGTTCATTTGTGGTGACATCTGAAACAGAGTTGGGGTATAATGACAGTCACTAAGAATAACTGCAATGCACGCAGACGACCTAGTCATTTATTGACACTGGCAATCAATAACCACTACTTCTTGCCTCATTCAAATTGCAGTAAAAACTGTACATAGGTTAGGGTTAGGTTTGCGGTGAGTGGGTCTGTAAGGTCCTCCACTGCGACTGGCAAGAGTCTACTGTGGCTAACACCTATTCAGATTTCACCAAACAAATTCAGCTTCTTAACAAAGCCGATTAGTTTATTTGGTGAATGATATTTCAGGTCCAAGTGCGAGAGAGAGACCCTGCCAAACATCAGATACCTGATTCGAGCCGAGGAGGGGCAGGCACAAACTATATGCTCTGCTGTCATCTTCCAGACAAAGACGGCAAGTCGGATCTTTCGACAGTCCAAGTTTCAGCATATGATGATTCAGATGACAGGGGCCTGTTAAAAGTCCTGTTAAACAACGTAGGTCATAAAAGCCTTTGAATGAACCAATCCTGGTACATTATGCCAGAAGTCTAAAGCTCTTCTTGCTGTCCAGGTATTTAGTGTTTGTTTGGCAAAACTTATTGAGATGCCAATTGTAGGTTCTGGTCCGATAGAAACATGTGCAGCTCCCTCCCTAGCAAAAGAGTCTGCCTTCTCGTTTCCTTCCTTCCATGCCAGAATGACAAGGGATCCAGACCAGCAATACTTTATTCTCCTATTGGGGAGAGTCTTTTTTGGCAGTCTAAAACCAATTTTGACGTTACACGGTAAGAGCTAAGTGCTTTTAAATCCGCTTGGCTGTTCGAGAAAATTTTTAAGACAGAGGGCGCATATTCTAGAGCGCTTAGCGATACTGAGCTATACCTATTGTAAGCAATTTAGTGACTTGAGGTTACTCGAAAACACAAATCATCAAATTTAAAGATTTTTTAAAAATAAATGCCGCTTTGATTCTTTCCCCTGGTCCCAGGAACTGTATCGGTACCAGACTAATTAGAATAAAGAGTTTGGTACGTATAAAAAAGCCATACATTTTTTCTTTAGTGTGCTTACGTGCAGACTCCGACTCATTTTTTACAAAACAACCTCTAAAGAAATTAATTAAGAGTATCATCGACTGTGTGGCATAAAAACTATAAAAAGTACTCGATTTCTATTGATAAATATAACGAAGTACGTTTAACAAAATACCGAACTGATAAATATGGAAATGTATGCCAATTAGAACACCGAGCTAATATCTAATTCTAAGTAATTGACATCAGTTAAAAATAATTGTTCGGTGTACAGATTAATAGATACATGAAGAAATACGTTAGTTTAAAGTGTCACAGTCGTAACGCTAAAATCAAAGCATTACAATAAAGAATTTAGACAATATTGACCGTTTGCAATTAACCTCATTTTCTGCCATGCTAAATATTAGTCCAGTTCGGAATAGTAGACTTTAGCGAGCGCGTGGCAACCACGTAAATTTCCGTTGGAAGGACACAAGCAGTGGCGGTCATATACACATTGAGAGAGGGGCCATGGATCAAATCGTTAACTTAAAGTGGGCTTAAATTAAGCGGTACCTAAACACTTAAAATAAGACAATGGCCATTTGCGCGGACTTTTCTTAAGCTTTACTTAAATTAATTAATGCTTAAAAATTAAGGTATGATTAAAATGTAATTATTTGCACCGACTGAACTTAAACCCATCCTTAGCAAAGTGGTGGAACACACCGGCAACGTTGCATTGCTTAGTACTTTTCGTGTCATTTCAAATGAAGTTGGTACTAGTGCACTTGCCACCCGACCCAAAACTAACCTATAAAAAAGTAAATGTTACGTAAATCTGTAACGTAAATGTAGTAAATATTTGTTACGATTTGCACTTGGCAGCAAAAATTTCCTTATTTATAAACCCTTAACCATTTTGTTTTCAAATTATCGCAGCACATGATGAATACTGAAAAAACGTCTTCCTTGTACAATCGAAATCTTTTGAAAAGCATTTAAATCGTCCATTTCTTCAAAATAATGTCTTCTTGTAGGAAATTGTCTAGGAAACCCAAAATCCAGTATTTCAAGAACGTCTGAATCATCTTCTAAAAAAATTTCTTCAAAAAACCTATCCATGATCAGCCTGGAATGTGACGAACGTGTTTAAAAGTGAGGTTATAAATAACAACTTTAAATTTAAGGACCTGTTAAGCTTCCAATATCGACGGCTTACTTTAAGTAATACTTTAGCTACTTTAAGTGGAACTTAATCTGTCGTGCAAGTAATTAAGGAAACCTTATGCTTTAAGCGACCCTTAAAATACCCGCGCAAACGAGGAAAAATATTTATGTAGTTTGATCACAAATAAAAATATATAAGCAGCTAGTTTTGATACATTTATTCATAATAAATATAAAACAAAAGAAATCCTCAACATAATAAACAAAAACAACCTTCCCAAAACAATAAAATAGAATAAAGGAAACTTTTTAATTTCTGAACAGCTGCGGTTGAGCTAGGGGGCCATGGCACCGGCCCCTCCCTATGACCGCCACTGGACACAAGTTCGACATTGTGCCTTAAATTCAATTTTATTGTCACTTTAAATTTTTGTACGAAGTCGTATTAAATAAATATTTTTGTTCAGGTGACGAGCAAATATAAGTATCTCATTACTTTGAAAAAAAAACCGTTAAATGCAGTTATTTGTACTGGAATTTGGGTGACCAGAACAACAAACTAAATAATAAAATTTACACGTATCTGCTAAATTGTTAAATACATGTTAATTTATTTAAACGATGCTAAATAATCAGTTCCCATTTAGTTGCAAAGTCGTGCAAAGAACATTTTATTGAATAACAGTTATACAAGAAACAATACAATATATATGTAACTACTGTGGTATGATTACACTATTTATTCGTGAAACAGAGTCGAAGACGCCTTTAAATGTACATTTAAATCTGTAACTACATACTTGTAAAGCAGTGGTATGACTTTATTACTATATGTAGTAAGAAGAATTCTTAACCCATTCAGTATGAGATGGAGAAAGAAGATTAAGAAGGAACAAAGCAATAAAAAAGGAAACCGGTTGAGATAATATAGTCCGATATATTAGAACAAGGAAATTGGTGTTCATGGGACACATTAGGAGAAAAGCACCAACAGAAATATAGAAGATGGGTTCCATCATAGACAAATTATTTTTCTATGGGTTCCATTAATGACAAGAACAAGAGAAAGATCACGAAGCAGATCGTGGGATCACGTAGAGAAAGATATAAAAGCATTGAAAATCAGAGACTGGAAAACAAAATGGAAAATGGAAAACTATAACAAAAGAGGCAAGAACAGATAAAAGATTATAGTTGCACTGATGGAGTAATCCATCTCGTCAATAATAATAATAATATAAAACTTTATTCACTCAATAAATAAATAAATACAAAGATTTGAATAAGTATACCTGGTGAAAGTGAACAAGGTACTCTTGCGATAAGTGCAAGCACTTGTTTCGCGGAGAAATACACATGTGTAGGAAAATATAAAATGTTAGATGGAAAATGTAAAGTTAAAAATGTTTATTGTGTTTCTACCATTTCATATTCTCCATATTTATTTCCATTAATATAATTTTTATTTTTCTTAGCAATCTCCAGATATTTTTAAAAAAATCAACTACTTACCTTATTTACATCGCAACGCCCTCCAATTTTTTTTTAGATCACCCTTGGAAGAAATGGAATAAGAGGCAGGTCTGTGATTAATCCTAATGAAAATATCATAATAATAAACCGTTTAAATGTATTACAAACGTTTACCCTAATATTTGACTTCAAAAACTTGATTAGTTTATGTTTAGATTACGCACAAGAGCGACCTAACAATAGGGAGAAATTACACCATCAAAATAGGATGTACCTTTCGTAGCGGTAATGTGTCTCACGTCTTTTTCTAATGTCCCACTGACAGTTCACGTCAAATCTGTACTTTGTTGTTTACCGTCAATTATTATTTATGAAAAGTGAATATAGATCTTATTGTTATATTTATTAAAATAATACAACAATATGCCTAGATACACGGAAAAATATCAGCATTTCGAATGTTCTCAAGTATTTTCAGTTTAGAAAAAGAAGCTGGTAATTATTAATTTCATAGCCTTTTCGAATTTTGCTGATAATTTTATTTATCAATTTTAAGGTTAGCTATATGTCGAAATTTCAAATAAAATAAGCGACATACCGAAAACCCGGATTTAAGTCACAAACGATAACGCACACCAAGAAGGCTATTGAATGTACTATATCTATTTATTAATTTAATATGAATAAAGTTGTATTTGCGGTTTGTGGTTCTATGAAATTCGTCATCCCATTTTGTCGAATCCTAATCTTTTAACTTCCGTCTAATTGCTACTACAACCTGTGACTACAACCTACGTTGTTTTCAGTATGTTTTATAATCTTTTAACTCGTGCTTCCACTTTGACCTTACCTTAATAGTAGGTACATCCGTCGTGACAAATTTTACATCCACTACTTTCAAAGATAGAATACCTATCCATCGTTATGTTTGACAATCAACTATTTCAAATGGTTTACTTTAAACAATTTTGCTAAGGGTTTGTTGACCCTGTCGACCAAATAATAGGTTGATTCCAGCTGGCATGTATGAACCGTTCTGGAATCGTATTGAGTACTGTTTAGTGCGCAATCTCGAATTGAGAATTACCCAAATGCGCTTGTCTGTTTCACCAATTTTAAGGCCAAACAAGGAATCGTCTATTATCTTCCAGCTGCTACAGTTTTTGTATTGTCCCAAGAACGATACACAATCGGTTGGAACGCGAGAGAAATACAGCACTTGCGGTTTTAAAAATTTCGTAATGATTCAAAGCAAGTTTTTCTACCAGTTCATACTCGCCGCCTTTTTCTCACATCAACAAATAATTTATTTTAACGGGTCACTTATAAACCAGTCCATTAAAGTGTTCCATTTTTCAACGTTTTTTTTCTATTTTCAAAAATTAGTGGTGGCTCAAGCTCAGAAGGATAAGCAGGTGTTGTTTTTTGTGTCGGATATGTAATTGCCAGAATCTTCAAATAACCGAACGTTTTGAAGTAGTAAGGAAAACAAGAAAAAGTATATCTAATTTAAAGTAAACTCTCGGAATTGTTTTGCACTTTTTCTGAACTTGCAGTGCTTTTATTCTATAGGCATTAGATAGTTTGTTATTGCTTTTTTTTAATGTATACAATCTGAATTTTCGTTTCGAGCGCAATAGGGGCCTGACCTCTTGGTTACCCAAATCGTCACCTTGCCCACCCTGACAAGCTGCCTCTGTAAGGCATAGATTCAATTGCCACTCGCATATTCGTATATATTTTAAGTTACCTACCACAATGCTTAACTCGTGACTAATATTTTTAACTTTAATCAGATCGAGGAAACTAACTGCTCGATAAACAGATCCCAAATAATTGAGTAGGTATATATGTATCGATCTATTTACGTAAGATGGTTGTTGTTTGGTTAACCGTGTACACAAAACACGAAAACGGAAGAATGAGTGTAGTTGCCGTCTTTTAATTATCGTTAGTTATATTATGTTGCGTAAACAAATTGAAGTTTTAATCAGGCGGTTTTCACTTGTAATAATCTTAATAAGATACTAACTAGATTTAAGTGTATTAGGATATCATGCTATACGTAAGATATACAGAGGAATAACAAAAACTGTAGCTATCAACTGGACAACATATTCTTATTTGCATACAATTGCAAATGTATTATGAATAGTTTTATTTATACATTTTTAAAGGCAACTTTAAATTTGATAATTCATCACGGCTTCTAAAATATTACTCGCAGAAATCTCAAAGAATGGTGTAAGGAACACTCACTGTCGATCAATCCCAGAAAGACTGAG
>CAJUYI010003325.1:1118-24090 GCA_910591695.1 Galerucella pusilla | reverse complement strand
GAACTAACAGTTTCCCAGGGTCGTTGGTTTTGAGATGGCTGCATCTTCCCTGGAGGCTTCTGTTGTGATGGTTTGTACTTCTGGCATTGCAAGCACCGGCGGACGTACTTGGTGATATCTCTAAACATCCCAGGCCAATAATATGATCTAGCAATGCGCGTAATGGTCTTGGCGATTCCCAGATGTCCTGCATTTGGAGCATCATAGTTTTCTTGGAGAACACAAGTTCTGTCAGGTTTGGCTAGGCACAGCTTCCATGGATCGGAACTCTGGTTCTCTGAGGTCATTGATGTCCCAGAAATGACGGTACAAACCTTCATATTTTATGACTTTCATAAAATAAAAACCCATACGGTGAATATCGTTATGAAAAATGAGGTCTTATACTAAAGACAATACCGGTATTTTGATAATACGGTAATTGCAGCTATATTAATTCGGATATGTACTAGGAGAAAAGGTAGAAATGCCGGGATATTCCTAAGGAAACCACCAATTTTTTGCACTCCTATTACATTGAAGCAGCTATACAGTTTTATTTTAATATTATACAGAAATATGAGGCAATAATACCTAATAATCAAGTTAAAATAGAAACATCTCAACATTGTTTTATATTAAAACATATTTTTTCAGGTAGTCCCAGCCAAAACTTTCTCTATTTTCTGGTATTATATCACCAAGATTTTTTAGGATAGTTTCCACTTTACTTTTTCCAAACCCGTTAGGTTGTGATTTGGTTAGGTTAGGTTGTGATGGGTCTGGAATGTCCAAAATATATTTTTTCTTGCAAAAAATCGAGTTTTCTCCAATTATCATTATTATTTCTTCCAAAAAATAACTCATATTCATTACGTTTAATTAATTTTTCAGTAATTTCAGAAATGTACAGTTTTTGAGTTTTTTTTTAACTTTAGCTACAGAAGGCACATTTTTCCACAGTTGGAAATCTTCAAGTTCCATTTTTTCAACATTGACCCTTCTTTCTGACTAGATATTATTGGCACACAATTAGACAATAAGAAAGAAACACGTATGAATACTCCCGAAATATTGTAGACGCTACGCGTAATACCCGTATTTGAATTTTACTAAAGAAAATCTACGTATTTGATCGCAAGTACGTGTTTATCCTATAGTAAAACAAAAATACGTGAACTCTTCTCAGCATTTGAGGTATTTTTTGCAAATACGGGTAAAAAAGGATAGTTTTTTAGCGTTTTTGAGCAAAATACGAGGTTATAGCATAGAAAAGATCCAAGTTTTTAATATTTTTATTATACCAGACACAATATCTCATTTTTCGTATTTTTTCCAAATACGGGGGTTTAGCTTTGGACGGCAGCGCTTTTGCGCATGCTTAAAACTTAAATTCGAGCACAGATTTTAAATTCGATTGTTTCCAACCCAGTCGAAATAAATCGATTGAAAAATTTCGCATACGGACCAATTTCTATTACACGAAAATACAATTTTTGCATTTCATTCGAAAATTTGACGTAAGGTCGCATTCGAATTAAATTCGATTGAAACAAAAATAAGCCCCCTGGTCGACTACCTAACATTAGGTACATTAAACAACCGACAAGTTCTCGAATAGGACTTCTTGTAACTGCATTAACATTATCATTAACACTAAGTTTTAACTTCGGGTCTATAGGAATCAGGGATCCTTTATAATTTTCCGTACAAAATCGCTTGAGCAAATTTTAAATATAGTTACTTTCAACTAACCTTGAAGTTCCTAGATCTCTATTATAATATAACTGATTTCTAAACCTAAAAATTTCTTAAGAAAACCCTTATCTTTCATTGAAAACTTGTCCATGAACTTTTCCTTAGTTTTATTCAACATTTCTAAGTTCGGTCCTGCAATTATGATATCATCAACGTACAAAATCAAAAATATTTCATTATTCAAAATATACAGAAAACATAAAAAAATTATATCTAGTAAGAAAGTATTGATCTTATCATTCCAGCATTTAGATGATTGCCTTAGACCATATAGTGATTTATTCAACTTTAAAACTTTATTTCAATCTGGTTTTAGACCATCGGGATAATATACCGTGTGGTGACTCGACCTTAGGACCATAGGATTTTAACATGGGAAATCAGAAAATCCTAAATATTTGCTTCCCAGCAAAGAGAACCTAATGAAATTTTGTGTAGGCGTAAAGTACATTATTTCTGACAATATTGTCATAAAATAATCACTGTTTAATAGCAAATAAGTTCAAAAATTAAGGAAATAAATTAAAAAAAAAAACAACCTGTCATTGAAGTAGTTAAACTTGACAGTTGCCGTCGGTGTCGGTTATAGCGCAGAGTTAGGAGCGGTTGGTTTCTACGCGGATGGCCCGGGTTCGAAACCTAGGATAATATCTCTTTTTTTTATTCTTAATAAAATTTTGTTTTTTATAGATTTTTTAATAAAATAATTTTATAAGTTGTTAAAATTTTAAAACGATAAAATAAGTTTAGTACAATATTATTGTAATGTTGACAGCTAGATTATCAATGTGGTTTCTTTCATTTCATGGCATTGAAATCGTTAGCTGTCAAAATAAATATTTTGTGAAATTTTTTGCACAATTTTATTAAGAATATTTGTTTTTCCGATGAAAGTACATTCAGCATAAATGGAGAATCAAATGTGCAAAATTTTCGAAATTGGCACCAAGAAAACCGCCATTTAATTGTTAATAATCGTTCCCAATATCGTGAAGTTGTCAATGTCTGGATTGGGATATTGGGGCCTAATATCATAGGTCCATTCTTCATTGAGGGAAAACTTAATGGAGAAAAATATTTGGATTTATTAGAAAATAATATCGAACCTGCAATTGAAAATGTTGCTGGCAACAATGTTACTCTTTCAAATTGTAATTGTACAAGCACGGTTGCTTTTCTACAGCTTCCACGAATTTTTTGTTGAAAACTTGATCTTCAGGCATCGCTTTTTGCTGCAAATATTAAATACACAACTCACGCCAACGGAGGTTTACAACAAACTGTAGTTACATGCAACCGTGCTAGCGGAGTTGCGTGAAATGCAGTTGCGCAACGTTATGAAATTGTAGTTTCTTAAAACTCAGTGTACTCATCTTTCAATTTTCTTATGAACTGGTTTTACGAAACTTAAGTTTCATCTCTCATGAAACCAGTTTCGTCAGTGTGCAGCCTGCCTAAAAGTTATAAAGAATTTATACTCATCATATGTTTCGGGTGTAATTGGACCACAAATATCTGAGTGTATAATTTCTAATAATCTCTGTGCTTTTGTTCTGCTACCAAACGGGAACCTTTTCATCTTACCCGTTATGCATGGTTCACAAAAATCTATATACTGACATTTTACATTATTTATTCCTAACACCATGTTTTGCTTAATTATTTGCCTTGAGCCTGAAAAACCAATATGTGCATACCTTTGATGCCATTTTTTAAAATCACCTCCCAAGTTTTCTACATTTAAGCATTCTGGGATTAAAAGCTTGATAGAGATCTTTTCTAATACCTATGCCAACTAATTTATTAAACTTATCTTTTAACCTAACTTCCCCGTTATCAAAAATTACTTTTATATTTTCTGATTCTAATCGTTTTACACTTAACAAAATTTTCCTAAGGTTAGGTAAATAAAATACATTCTTAATATTACATTTTATATTCTCATTTCCAACTTTACTCACAACTTGTATGTTTCCTACCCCTGTGGCTGATAAAAAACTGTCACTTTTAGCCACAGCTATTTTTATAGGGTTTTCAAGCAATGAAAAATCAGTAAAGTATTGTTTTTCACTTACCATATGGTCTGTGCAGCCAGAGTCTATATAAAATCTTAAAATGCTTCCCTTCCCTACCTCTGTACAGTCCAAGTTTGTCTGTCCTGATCTTGTACCATTTATTGTGCTCATAAAGCTTACACTGTTATCTTCTTGTTTCATCAAAATCAATGTTTGGAACATTTCTCAGCACAGTTACAACTGTTTCATACGATTTAGGTAAAGCTAATAGGATACTGCAAACAAGATCTTGGGGTCATTCATTTGACAGCCTGACTCTTTTAGGAGTCTTACGGTTTCCTCAAATTGTTGTAAAAACATTTCAAAGGATTCGTCTTTCTTTAATCTCATTGAAAGTAACTTTTTCTTTAAAAACAACTGACTAGGTAGCCCTTTCTTTTCATATTTCTCTCTTAAAGTCTTCCACATTGCAAATGCTGTTTTCTTTTCACGTTAACTTTTTATCTGGTTGTCGTTTACACATTGTACAATTAATGATTTTGCTTTACTGTCTTTCTTCATCTTTTCTTGTTTTTCTTCCTCGGAGCTTTTCTCGTCCACATTTATTTCTTGTTCAATACATTCTAGAACACCATTTTCCTCTAGAATAAGTTCCATCCTGAATTTCCAATTGCCATAGTTTTCCCCTTTCAGCGTTTCAATCATAACGTTTCTCGAATTGCTTTGGGCCATTTTGCATACGTGTTCGTTTATATTATTTTTATTTAATTTTCAATAAACCGGTACTTTGCATGTGTTATGATAACCTCAAAATTTGTTTGAATTGTTGTGCAAATTTACCAAGCTTCCTTCTTCAAATAAATGTCCGTAAAGCTGTCTGGGCCCATAACCTTTTGTAAATAATACTCAATAATTCATTTGGTGTTGGTTTTATTGTGATTACTCTGGATTGAAAATACAGTACAAGTACATACCAAAAACGGACGATACCATTGACAAGACAAAAAAAAGGAACTATGACATGACAGCTTTCATCTCTTGACAGTTAGCATGGAACATAACATAAATATGATACACACCATAGATTTTAGCGCTCCGTGCACTGATGTTACTCATTCTAACAATCCCTTGTTCTCGAAGGGGCACCTAGCACATTTGATGGTACTTTCCAGTAGGCTTTTACATCTGTGAAACTCTGATCACTGTGATTACGTACAGCATCTTCAATTTCATATAATACACCTCCAACATGACTACAACACTCGCCCAATCCAGCAACACAATCACAATGAGCTGTAACTATTTCGCCATCCTTTTTTGCTATTACCCATGGGTTAAGTGGTGGAAAATTCAGCCTTTGTGAGTGCATCATCTAAAAAATAAAAAAAGTGTCAGCAAAAAAGTTGTATTCTATGTTAATCTGACTTTCATGGGAGCAACATATAAAAAATAATATGGTACAGATCAATTTAAGAAATTCCGCACTTTCAACAGAGTTACTTGCCGAGTTAATTTTTTGAGACTATACTACTAAAGTTTTGACTGTGGTAGTAGGCTGCTGAATGTTCAGGATGGTTACTTACTTGGGCAATGATCAATACATTTTCAGTATTCTTCACAAGCTTCACTCCAATCCTCCTAATCCATTTACTTATGAACATATTGTATGAATCCAAACTTTTATAGGCTTTGAAGTCTTCTTCTGTGTATGCACTCTTCTTATATACAGAATAGTTAATAATGTACCTCAGGAAAGTCCTTCACATCAACGTCAACTTTATTGATGTCTACATTTGTTCTGATTGCAGATTTGTACTTATTTCCTAATTCAGCATTTCTCTACTTTTCCAATTTTAAATCGCTCCCAAATCTTTAATTTTTTCTTGTAATAAATTATAGTGATCGTTATATTCTAGATTAGTAATTTGTATCGTTACTGATTTAATTCCTGATGGTTTTTTAATATCACTTCAATATGTTTGATCTTCCATGAAGTTAATATTTTTACATGCTAGGATCCATTTTTGTTGTTTAATATTGTGTTACGAGTTTGTGAATATCTTTGTTCAGCTTGTTAATGTGATTTCAGTTCATCTGCATCTCTTCGAGTTATTTCGTGCAGCAGTGTCACAATAAATGATCGCTGTTTAACAATATCAGCCAGGTTCCAATATTTGCGAAATATTGCAATTCTTTCCTCTTCAGAGAACTTATTTGAACACTCAAGTTTACAATTATCACCGCAAGTAGGTTTCATTTGTCTAGATGCAACAGGTCTACCTTTTTTAAGCGTGACATAAGCCTTGCCGCTATTTTTCAGTGATTTTGTTTTATTTCTTTTTCATTCCTCGGGATTCCTCTTCCTTCTTCTGTTTTTTTTTTTTTGAAACACTTGCTTCTTCTTCATCTTGGTGCGACGACACCGCAGCTTCTTGATTACTATCTGTTAATGTGATTGAATTGGTTTCATAATTGGTATCTCTGATAGAATCATCTGAGAATGGATCAGGCTCTGTATCGGCTTCTTCCTAATTTTTTCTGTCAATTGGCATTTATTCTTCAGTTTATGAAAATCGAAAGTTTCAGTATGCATTGATTTACATTTTTCCGCACATCGTTTCTGTTCTTCCGATTCTAAATCTATTTTTTGGGAAACCATTTCAATTTCTGCAGCTGATTTTAGACCAACTTCTTCAAACTTTTCTTTTTCAATATTTGCTTCGACATTACTTATAATAGTTTCTATGACATCGCGAATAACAAACGAATCAGATATTTTCCAACTAGCATTGTCAGGTTTGGAAGTATCCTTTATTAATTTAATGCCCAACAGTCGTAGCATTTGTTTGCCTCTGGAATTGTCATTTTGTCGTTCCATGATGCAATAAACTTCTTTTTCCAGTTTAATTTGGTAAACTAAAATAAAACAAAATGGATGTCGGTAATGTAGTAATTTTAAGGCACTTGAAAGGCTAAAACCCCGATTATTATATTCATAGTAGTAAATAAAGCAATAAAGGCATGAAAATATATAAAAATGAAAAACTGTAGTTTTGCTTGACCATTTTTACACAATAGTATGGTGTTTTTTTAAACAATGTTTGAAATAGAACAGTGACACAGCAAGAATATCACTTAAATGGATAAATTTAGCTCAGCAGATTATTAGGCAATACTGACACGTTTCAAAAATCTCAACATTTTGATAGGTTATACTGGCACAAATAACGTTGATCCGATAAAATTCGACTTTGTAACAGTATTATGACATACAATATTGGCACAACATAAATGTGCCGTTATTGTTTTTATAAAATTATAATAATTAACTTACCTTAGTGTACTATATAAAATATGCCACTAATGCACTAATGCGTTGAAAAACGCGCGAAATTCAATAGTGACATCACCCCCTCTAGCGACGCCAGAGTAAAATACAGATGTAAAATATGTATGTAAAATACACAAGTATTCTATCATTATGGTACAATAAACCAAAAATGGTCATTTTTTGAGTTGTGCCATTATTGCACCCAGTGAGCGATATGTCATCTGGTCACAAAGATAACTGGGTATTTTCTTATTCTTAAGTTTAAAAATGAATATCAACAAATTCAACGTCAGTGGTTGTTTAACAGACATAACTGATAATGTATGGAGGTGCGCCTATTACATTCAAGTATTGCCCTCATTGCCCTACTCTGCAGCTTTTGCAATCTGTTGAGATTGTTTTTACTAGCAAAATATATCAGTTCACTGCAATAGTCAAAATGGGGCGACACGATTGACCTGTATATAGTCAGTCTTGCAAATTTAGAAATTTCACTAGCTACTCTATTTAGGAAATATATTTTAGTTGCAATTTTTCTTTCTATGTACTTACAATGCTCATGTAGATCTAATTCTGGTTCTAACATTACTCCCAAATATTTAAACTTAAATACTCTCTCAACCCTTTCATCATTTATTGTAATGTTAAATGACATTAATTTTACTGATATTGCCTTATTCCCCAATATTATAAATTTGGTTTTCTGAATGTTAATTTTCAAACCATTGTCACATAACCACTCAAATATGTTAGTTAGGTCCTCATTTTAATATTTCTCTATTTAATCTGCACTACCAGCAAAATATAGCATAGTGTCATCTGCAAATAATTCAATTTTACATCTTACAACATGCCTCACTATGTCATTAATGTACAGTGGGTAAAGTAATGGCCCCAAAACGGGACCTTGAGGAACTCCTAGGTCCATATCTACCATTTCTGAGAATGAGCTCTTATACTTCACAGACTGTTTCCTATTTTCAAGATAGGACGTCAACCAATCCAATACTTTACTCACAAAACCATACTTACGCAGTTTAAGTAGTAATAGCTCTCTATTTACAGTCTCAAATGCTCTCTTAATAACCAAAAATACCACACCAATAATCCCCTTCTTAACCAACTCTGTCTTCCAAGAAGAAACTAGGAATTGCAGCGCAGTTTCGCATGAGTGCGATTTCCTGAAACCTGACTGTTCCTGAACCAGTAAATTTTTTTGAGATACGAAGTTCATTACTTGATCTTCAACCGCAATTTCCAGTATCTTCTCGTAAACAGGTAACACATTAATAGGACGATATTCTAATGCTGAAATAGTGTTCGCCACTTTTTCAATTGGAATAACCGTTGAAATTTTCCTTTTATCTGGTACTGTTCCACTACTTGGGGATGTATTAATTACATTCAGGAACCTATCACCAATTATTTCAACCACTAGGGAAATAACATACAAATTAATACCATTGCTGTCACATGTCTAGTGGTTTGAAGTGCCCCAAATGTCTGGTTCCTGCATAAAATTTAATACGTACTCATAATCGTTAAATGGCTCTATCTGACTAATTATTCGTCTCACGCATTTTATAAAGTAAACGTTGTATTTAGAAGCTATGTCTGATTCAGTTTCGACCCATTCCCCATCAAAATCAATGCCTTCGCTTCCTCTCTTTTGTTTTCCCTCAACTAATTCTTGAATTGATTTCCACATTTCCTTACTGTTGCCTTTATTATCATCAATTGTAACACTCGTTCTCTCCCTAAGAGACAGATCCCGGCTAGAGACTCTCTCAAGGGTGGATCGACTCCATGTTGATGCCACACTAGGTATGCCAGAGGGTTGACAGACTATAAGAACATAGGGCGCCACTACCTTTTTAGACGTCGACGAAAAAAGATAATTGAATGTTAAGAAAAAAACTAAGGTGAGAAAGGTAGAAACACCTTGTAGAATTTACTTAGTTAAAATTAAAAAAAAATAAAAAAGTTACAAACTTACATAAACCCGGACACGGTCCCTACAGCTCTTACAGCCGGGTGTAGAAGAAAAAAAAAAGAAGTTTAAATATTAAATTTATTCCGCCTCAGGAAGTAACAAAGGAAAGTGAAAAAATTAACCTGCACTTCTGTAAGGTACTTAGCTTTTGTCCTGAAGTTGCAGTGGAGAGGTCCTGAAGTTGAAGCGGAAAGGTCCTGAAGTTGAAGTTGATAGGTTCTGAAGTTGTAGTTGGAAGGTTCTGAAGTTGAAGTTGAAAGGTTCTGAAGTTGTAGTTGGAAGGTTCTGAAGTTGTAGTTGGAAGGTCCTGAAGTTGTAGTTGAAAGGTTCTGAAGTTGAAATATAACTGGCGGTAACGGTATTCTGGCGGTAACCTGGCAGGGGTAACCTGGCAGCTGTGCTTACCTAGAAGTTCAGGTGGATTAGGGATATATAGGAACTTGAATGTAATGGGTCACATAATGTTGGTTTAGCTTTTCAGGTAAAAAAGGAAGGCAGTTGTTTGAAATAATGAAATTTGAATTTACTGAAAGCTTTCCAACATATATGTCCCATTTAAAACAGTAAAAATTATCAGCCAAATTAAAAAAGTACTAATGACCTTAAGTATTAATTATAGTAAAAAGTTATTAATAAACCATTTCTAAAAGAATAAAATGTTAAATGAAATGTGAAGCCGGCACTGACAGGTTTTTATGATAACAGAATATTTGAAAAGGTTAAAATGCAAATGTTATATATCTTTGAAAATAATTAGGTATTCTACAACAGATAATCTAGCAAATGTTTGCATTAAAAAAGGTAACAGTTATTTACGATAAAAGATTTAGTTTAAAAGTAATGTACAGAAATGTGAAGAAATGTGGTTGACCACGTGGTAAGTGTATATTCGTCTATCTCTGTAAAAAAAATAAGAAAATGCACAAAAAATTATATCAGCCACTACTTTAGAAAAAGCTTGATAAATATAAATTATAATTTTGGACTTACCACAGCAATTTAAGGTAAAACAATTAAATTTAAGAAACGAAAGAAAGGTACGTCCTTGCTGCTCAAGGGTCGGTAACGGAAAAGAGTGAAAACCTCCTCCTAGAATCGAGCGTTGACATCATATGTCAATTGTCGTAACGGTCAACGATGAGAGAAATTTAGATCACAGAACTATATTGGAAGTGGTTACTATGACGGCAAGCGGTAATATCAAAATTATTTCGTCAAATCGAAACAGGTCGATAGACATGTTACACCCCCTCTCCTCCGGGAAAAAAATGATTCGAAGAATTATTTTTTTTATTTAAAAAAAGGTTAATAAGATGGAGGAGGGGTGAAGTATCAATGCAAAATCTATGTATAGTAGGTAGGGAAGGTAATTGTCAAAGGTAGCGGTAAGGTAGTTTTGTCATCTTGTGATTATCGTGTCGTTATGTCATCGGATAAGGCAAAGCATACACTGAGAACGAAAGGTAACGATAGGGTGCGATAATTTCTCAGTGTATATAACGATAAGGTAAGGTACGGTAGGTAGTGTCTTGATAAAACGCTGGGATCTCAGATACGCAATTCCAGCAAATACCAAACAAATGTCTCCGTTGAGACACAAAAATAAACACGGGGAGTGATGTCAGCCTAAAATTGATTCAGAATATAATTCCGTCGGAATTCTAATTATTTCATAAATCAGCCTAATTTTTACCGAGCAAAGAGTAAAGATTTGTCATAAAGACGTCACCCAAGGTGAAATACTACTTAACCTAGTAAAATTTTGGCATGGCGACAACACTAGTGTTCCATAAGGAACGGTTCTAAAATATCCGATAACGGTAGGTAGTTCACAAATTTCACAATATGGCAACGCAAAAGTTATGTTAAGGAAGAGAGAAAAAAAAATACATAGATATTTACTTCGAATGGGTAACGGTAAAAATGAATTGACGACATATGTGGTAATTCTGAAAGATAAATCAAACGTTGAAATAAGGGCGTTTGTGGCAGGAATAGTATGTGGCGACATAATGAAAACATAAAATTGATAGACTTATCACATAATTAAACTGAAATAGGTACTAATTAAAAGACAGAAAGCACAATTAGAGGCCAGAAATAACAGCGCCCAATCGACAGTCGGTGAGGTTGCCAGTTAGCGTCCACAGTAGCCATTGGTCATCGATCCGAAAGTCGATCCAGCTCTATATATTTCGTCCTTTGATATGCCTTCTTCTTAAATTGAACAAGGTAATAAAAATAAAATTACACCCATGATCCTGTCAGGAAATACGGTACATCGGTTAAGAACTGTTCAAAAATGTGGCCAACCTGGTTAAACAATAAAAAACGACTAAAAACTAAGGAAGTATTGCCATTGAAGCCAAGGGAAAGGGAAGAGATTGCTATGAAGAAATAGAGAGACTAAGCAGAAACGAAGAGAACTAAAATAATAATAATAGTAAACTAAAACACAATTGTACCGTTTTTTGGGAGAACGATATCGAAACTCCATGTTGAGTATGGAATCGGGACGGTAAGTAACACGGTTGTCTAGAAGACAGAAAACGGAGAGAAGGAAAAAAAACGAAGAAAACTAAAATAATAATAATGGTAAACTAAAACACATTTGTACCGTTTTTTGGGAGAACGATATCGAAACTCCATATTGAGTATGGAATCGGGACGGTAAGTAACACGGTTGTCTAGAAGACAGAAAACGGAAAGAAGGAAAAAAAAACGAAGAAAACTAAAATGATAATAATGGTAAACTAAAACACAATTGTACCGTTTTTTGGGAGAACGATATCGAAACTCCATGTAAGACACGGTTTCTGAGATACGGGAGTCTACGGTAAGTTATAAAAGGAAAAAGAAACATTTTGTTGTTGACAAACGGTAATGAAACAGCAAAAGAAACCAAAAAAAATTGAATAACGTAAAATCCATTTCGAGGTAGGGAAAGGAGTTAGTGAGCAATGAGGTTATTCTAAATTAATTTGCAATGTCAACGGTAATGTCTTGTTCCTGGTCTAAGTCATCCGGAAGGTTTTCGTCAACATCAATAAATTGGTTTTTCAGATCTGAAACATACCAATTTCCAAGATCATTACCTGAAAGGTCTTTGAGATTATAAACAAGTCTAGAAATTACTTTATGGACGATACACGGAATAAATTTAGGAGCAAATTTTGCTGCAAAGTTATCATTTTTGGATGAAAGTACATAATTCTTTTTCCACAGGCGGTCACCGACATGATATTCTACATCTCTTTTTCGTAAATTATAATACTTTGCGTTTCTGTCATGAGCTTGCTTAAGTTTTTTGCGTACATCAATATAAAGTTTAGGAAGAGTCTGTGAGTCGTCAATCAACTGTAATTTGTCTGCGTTATTGATTAAATTGTTAGCATTTTCGGAAATTACACCATAAAAATCTCCACTTAACAGTACGTTTCTGGCAAAATTCAAAAAAGCGGGAGAGTAACCTGTAACGTCATGTTTTGCGGTTCTTATTGCTTGTGCAACTTTATGTATTGATGCATCCCAATTTTTATGAGAGGAATTGTCATGAATGTAACAACGTAAGGCAGTAACTATGGTTTTATTGGTACGTTCTGTATGATTGACTTGTGGGTGATAGCGTGCATTGTAGAAAATTTTTTGTACTTTATATTGATTCATCAAATTTTTGAAGAGGGAAGAGGTAAATACTGTGCCATTATCGACGGAAAATATTTGCGGAACTCCAAAAATAAGAAAAACTTGATTTTCGATAAATTTAACAATACCAGCAGCTGTGGCATTCTGCATAGGGTGAACAAGGCAAAATTTAGTAAACCAGTCTGTTATAACGAGAACAAATCTATTGCCATTTTTAGATCTGGGGTATGGACCTATTAAATCAGCAGAGATCCATTGCCAAGGGAAATTAATGTCTTTGTACTGGCCCATTATACCAGCTTTAGGTAAATTTTGGGTTTTACAGGAAGAGCAAACGGAACATTTCTTGATATAACGAGATACAGTGCTTCTAAATTTTGGCCAATAGTAGATTTCAGAAATTCGGGCGATGGTTTTAGAGATGCCGAGATGTGCACTAGTTTGATTGTCGTGAAATGTCTTTAGGACATCAAGTAGGGACTACAATTTTCCAATTAGATAAATTACTAGATATGGGGTTTGGAGAGAAGACATGTTTGTAGACATTATTTTCTACTTTAAAAGTGGGGAATGACTCAGGATTATTATTGACTTTATCAATCATGGCGGTATACCAAGTATCTGGCTTGAAGGTAGTGACATCAATCACTGAAATGTCTTGAAATGAACGGGAAAGTGCATCACTTACAATCATAGTGGTTCCTTTTCTATGTTTGATTTCAAAATCGAACTGCGATAATCTAAGTGAAAGACGAGCTAAACGTCCACATGGATTGGAAAGTTTTGACAGATACTGTAAAGATGAATGGTCTGTTTCAAGTGTTAAGTGGGTTCCTTCCACATAGCCTCTAAATTTTTCTACACCAAAAATTACACCTAAGAGTTCTTTTTCTGTGGTACTGTACTTTCTTTCGGTTTTGTTCAAGGTACGACTTGCATATGCGATGGGGTGTTCGATACCATCACATTGTTGATATAAGATTGCACCAAGTCCGGTGTCACTAGCGTCAGTCTGTATAATGAATTCCTTCGAAAAGTCAGGGCTTGCAAGAATGGGGCTGGAAGTAAGTCGTTTTTTGACTTCGATAAAAGCATTTTCAGCCTCAGATGTCCAGGAAATCGGTTGTCCTTTTTTTCTGCCACGAAGAAGGTCGGTTATCGGGGAACAAACGGTAGAAAAATCTTTGATGAATCGGCGATACCAGCCAATTAAGCCAATAAGTCTTTTGACTTCGGTAGTGTTTTTGGGAGCAGGATAGTTAAGGATTGCGGAAACTTTGTCTTCATCAGTTCGAAGACCAGCTTTGTCGACTATAAAACCAAGGAATTTAAGAGAGTCTCGACAGAATTCACATTTTTGGAAATTTACAGTAAGGTTTGCCTCTTTAAGACGAAGATATAAATTATTAAGGATTTCTAAATGAAGTTAGAAGGTAGGGGTAGCAATAATGATGTCATCCAAATAAAAAAAACAGTAGGGCCTTAAAGAAGGGTCTATAACAATGTCCATTAGACGTGCCATAGTTTTGGGTGCGTTGATTAGACCATGGGGAGTGGTCGTAAATTCAAATAAACCTAAGCCATAGACAGCGAAAGCAGTTTTGGGGCGAGAAGATTCGGTAAGGGGTATTTGTAGAAAGGCTTTTTTTAAATCAATGGAGGTAAGAAATTTAGCGTCTCGAAGTTTGCTGAGAATGACATCTACTTGAGCCATGGGATAGGAATCCGGAGTGGTTATTTTATTCAGCTTTCGGCCATCGAAGCAGACGCGGCATTCTCCAGACTTTTTTGGGACTACCCAAAGGGGTGAACACCAAGGGGAGTTCGAAGGTTGAATGACATTTAGTCGTAACATCTCGTTGACTTCTTTTACTAAATGACCTTGCATAACTGGGGATAGAGGATATTGGCGTTGTGCAATCGGTTTTGCATCACCAGTGTCGATATCGTGTTCGACAAAATTCGTTCTGCCAATTCGGTCAGGAGGGGCAAGAGATGAGAATAAGTTTATAGTTTGCTCAAGTTTGTTTTTTTCTTCAATAGAGAGAGTAGAAGCAGATTGTATTGTGTTAATAACACAAGTAGAAGATAATAAAGAGTATGACAAATCATGAAAACTCATGTCTATTTTGAACAAGTTCAAAAAGTCCATTCCTAAAATAAGGTTATGGGTTATTGACGGTATTATCAGTATTTTTATTGTCTTTGTAACGTGATTCACTGTCATTGGTGCGAAAATATAGCCCATATATTGTTGAGGTACACCGTCAGCGGTGGTAATATTCAAACAAGAGTCATACTGTATAGGTAAATGTAGAGAATGCAACAAAGAGAAACCCTGATTTCCAAGAACAGTAGAATTACTGCCTGTGTCAACCATAGCTAAAACGGGTACGTCTAAAATTTTCACGGTAAGGTAAGGTCTATTATCATTAGGTTTTTTTTGCGAATATGGGACAGGTATTAATGGAGGTTGAAACAGTGTTTGACTGAGTTGAAGATAAGGCAACTGGCATGTCACAGATAGGTACAGAAGTAATATTGTCAGTAATCGAAATGTTTTTGTCATTATCTGTTTTCTGGATGACGTTAGTGATCGGTAAGGTATTTGTGAGTTGTTTGGTAGGTAAAGGTAATGGTTTGCCTGTATTTCTAAAATGATTGGACGCTAGGAAATCTTTAACAAAGATAAGATAATTTTGCCAATCAGCAGCGGAAGTTGAAAAAGTTAGTTTTGGTTTGTAGGGGGGCTGTGATTGTTTGGAGATCTGTTTGGAAGTCTGTTTGGTCGTATGTTTGTTCTTCTGGGGTTTTCTGGCTGATTTCTGTCCCTTCTTCCACTTTCTCCTGAGTGAGAGTGCTTTTATCCAGATTAAAGTTTCTTTAGAGAACCAATATTTAAAAGGGATTTTCAAATCTACTTCAACTTCTTAACAAAGACTCCATGTCTGTAAATATGTAGATTATTCAAACTTAATAACTTTCAGAACTTCATTTTACTTTTCTTATTAAGATTGATGAGAAATAATACGTACCGATCTCCACATTTTCCATGTTTCTTGGCAGCCAGGTGTGCCATTCTAAGTTGAGGCTATGGCCTCCCATTCGGCCTTTGCAACTGCGTGCGTATGATTGCAGTCGAATTTTCCACTGACTTATTTAGGTTTTTCCTTCATTATTTGTATAAGAGTAGCTTTTTGTTTATTTCCAATCTTCGTTTTTCACATTTGAATTCAAAACACAGAACTAAAAACTATCTTGACATTAATGTCAAAATACGCTGAAATCGCGGTGTTGCCGTAGCTAGTCGCTCGTGATACAGATTAGCGAGTGCAGTGGTACATGAGAATCTACAAATACCACTCTCTTTAGAGATCGTTCGCTTGTGAGAGGAGCGAGTTGAGAATACCGGCCCTGGGCGATGTAGTGTTCCAGACGAACTCTCTTTCTTACGAGATGGACCAAATTTTATTTCCACTAAAAAATACCTTCAAAGCACCTGCACCTGCCAAATCTCCCCACTTGGATTCTAAAAAAGTTCCATAACTACTACAGAGATTTGGTTAATACTGATTTGATAGCCCAGAATGAGTTTGATGATTAAATAACGGGAAGCCGATAATTTAAGTTTAGAATTTGTTTGCTGTTCAGTAGAAATGGAACTTACTAATATTTTTTCATGTGGGTACCTTAGTTTTATTTGATAAAATTTTTATTTTTGAGTGAGATGTCTATTGTTGTATTAAGCTTGAGTCCCAACAATATTGAACCTAGTTATTCCAAGTCCTCTAGAGAAAATTGTTGGTAAATACAAACCTGTACCAAATGCTTTTTAATTTCTTCTCCTCTATGCCCGGTTGCACCAGCTAAAAAACAGTCCATTGAATCGGCCGATCAGCCGTAAATCGTAGCTTTCGTGTTGCAATACCCAAAAGCTATCCGTTAATCGGTTGATTTTACGGATAGAATTAACCGACCGTTTTCGGTAATAACCTAGCTATTTTTTTAATGACATTTGTTGGATTTTGTGGAGTTTGAACGGATTCGGCAATATTTTCAATATTATTTATAGGTGGTATCACATTGCGATTGAAACATTACGGAAAATTACACATTACGCAAAAGACGGAGATATGTGATCCATTCAATTTATTTAACAACAAACAATTTAAGGCAAGATACTGTTTCTGTAAATAAACAGTAAACCAGATATGGTAAATTATTGGAGAATATTCAATACGTTCCGAAAAAAATAATGGAGTGACTTCTATGAATCAATCATTAATAACGTTAAGAGGTACTATGCCACAGATTGATTTTGACAAGTGCTCGGTGATCATATTATTAACATACATAAAAGCACAGTGTGTAGAATAGTGCATCGAGTAGGGTACTACAAAGCTTTATCAAGTGGAATGCCTAGAACAAATGAAGAAAT
Source organism: Galerucella pusilla (assembly GCA_910591695.1). Classification (NCBI taxonomy): domain Eukaryota; kingdom Metazoa; phylum Arthropoda; class Insecta; order Coleoptera; family Chrysomelidae; genus Galerucella; species Galerucella pusilla. Next base: position 6,931 of record CAJUYI010003325.1, on the reverse strand, counting down.
TGGTGTGGTTAAACAGCAGTTTAAAAGTCCTGGTGTTGTCTGAGCAATTGACTGCACCCATATAAAGATTTTGTTAATAGAAATCGTAAGGGCTGATTTTCCCTCAATGTGCAACTGATTGGTGATATGAAATTGAAGATTCCAGATATAGTGGCAAGCTATCCGGGATTTGATAGGCAACGGAGGGTACATGTGCACAAACCACTTAATGACACCACTGGGTAACTCCTAAACACAATTCCAAAATAATTATCAAAACTCACATATTAGTATCTACTAAAAATGATATTGAAATACTGTTCGGAATTTGGAAACGACGCTTCCCTGTTTTATCTGTGATAATGCAAATATAGGTTGAAAATGTATTAAGGGTAATCATTGGCACATCTGTATTACATAATTTAGCAATAGAAAACGATAAAATTTTTGAATTGATTGGGATCAACATGTTGAAAATAAAATTGAAGTTGAACATCAAGATTCTGAATTGGAACGAAATGGGAATGCATTACGAATTCATTTGATTAACACTTTTTTTTGAAATTCGAATGTTACAAATATATTTTGAGCTAACTTCAATTATATCCCAGCTAACCAGATGACGCCAAAATAACGTCATTTATGCGTCATCAGATCACCAAGTTGACGTCAGCAACTGACGTATTTATGACATATCAATCACGTGAAAAAGTCACAGCCTGGTGACGTCAGCTGCTGGCGTTAATTATTCGTCATCCATTGACACCTTGGTGACGTCAGAAGATGACGTTTTTAATCTGTCATCGGTTGACGTCTTGGTGATGTCAAATTTAGATCTATGAATCAATATCTTGCAAAAAATAAAGTATCCCTGTGAAGCTTCTAAACTACATACATAAATTACATATAGCATGATCAAATTGATAGTGCCAATTCAGTCTACACCTCTAAGCTATGAAATATATCAATCTAACTTCTTTCCAGCTAATTAACAGGAGGGACAAGAGTCTTACATTTAGATAATATATTAGATAATGTGGCTTGTAGGTTGAAATGTACATACTCTCCGTTACATAACTGTTTCACATTTATTCTTCTAGGAGTTTTAAGGAGAGTTCGACAAACTAATGGTAAATCTGTATGGAAAGGTTTTAGTATATGTAGTAATTTTGTAACAGATGAATGTGCTATATTTTCAGTAGTAACCCAACTTTTCAACTCGACAAAAAGCTTACTATTATTTGAACTAGTTTCAGTACATTCAGAAACTCTTAAATTGTGCAAATCTTCAAAATTTTCATTATTTTCAACATAATAGTTATCACTATTTTCACAAGGTAGCTCATTACAGTGGTCGTAATCAATTTCCAGTTTGTCATCACTGATTGTTTCATCAATTATGTTTTCAGAACTAGAAATGCTGATATCCAAATTTTTTGTATCTGTTCCCTTATTTTCTTTACTAAAAAAAATATCTTTCATATCAGCAGTAACATGTTCAGAGACTCGTCGATAATACTGCCTCTTTCCTACTTTTTTTTTAAATCACTTTCTCGGACATTTTTAAAATATGCTTATAGAAAAACAGAGGAAACCTAAATTATTTGTAAATTCTCATAGAAATATCTTGAAAAACTAAATAAATTGAAACATTCAAAATACGTGACCAGACCTCTAATAAGGGCAGTAAGCTGTTCTAGAAACCTCAATCAGAGCAAGAAAAACAAAACACTTATATGATTTTCAGAACTTTCATTAGGAACATCTGTCTAGATAGTCCTGCTTTGTGCCTTCTTCATCCTTTGGGGAGCATGCTTCAACCATACTTTGACCACCTCCTCAATTTCATAATCCGTACAGTTTTGGATGCCTTTTTTAACTGAATCTTAAAAAAAAACCAAATCTGAATTCACAATTATATTATTATACAGGGTGATACTGATCTAAATGTACATACCTATGTCACCATAAGATAGGGGTCATCTGATTGAGGGTCCTAAATCACCTGCCTTCAGACGTTCCATCTTCGATTATTATTTCAATGGTGATTTTGGCTAATATTTACTTGTCATAACTTTTGAAGCACCCAGTATAAAATTTTTATACCTATTGGGTGGAAACATATTGCATGTATATGGCTTTAAAATGCCATTATGCAAAAAAATGCAATTTCAAGTTTTAAAAATGCAACACCACATACCTTCCAAAATTCCACACTCAATTATAACAAATAAATGTTCTTCACAAACAAAAAAACTGCAAACGGTTAACCATTGAAGGTCGAGCTTCTATAAAGGCAGATGATTTAGAACCCCCAAGGTGGTCTCTATCATATGGTGACAAATGGTCAGACATGTTAATTATTAATAAAAGACACATTTCATTATGTAGTAAGGAAAAAACTATTTACCTCGTATTATACTGAACAAGTTTAATGTTCCAAACTCCTTCTTTTCTCGCTTTCCAAAGAAACTATACTGTGCTGCCAATTTATCGGTTACCATATATTTTAAAATTCTGTTAGTTTTCACAACCACATTTTCTCCACCAATTCTTGATAGATATGATATCTGCAATTTTAGAATTATTAATTAGGGACAGTCTAGTCAACAGTGTTTTAAAAAATTACAATGCTTTCACTTCTCTCTAGAAAGGTTTCTGAGATATGCAAATCTTCTTGGGATTGAAGAGGAATTGGAACAGGAAAATCTGGAACATCGGCATCATTTAATCTGGTGTTATTGTTTTGCTCCAAGAGAGCTAATATCTGAACATTTTGCTGTTGAATACTGATTAATTTCTGCAGTAATGTCTGATAGGCTAAAAATAATTTAATTATTCAAATAATTAACTTAGGTGGATATAAGTATTAGCCAACTCACCTTTTGTATCAATTTGAATGTTTCGACTAGATATAGAAGTTAATAATGTTGACCTCTGAGGAGTTGTTGTATTTATTGGTGATTCTGAAGGTGACTGATGAGATACAGATGATGGTGTTGGTATTGCTTCATTTATTTGGAGTGTGTCTCCAACCTGGTTTGCTACAACAGTCTGCTTGATTTGTTCCACCAATGAAGATCCCACTGTAAAACAGACATCTTTTAAAATTTATATAATATAGTAAGTCTAACACTGACCTCTAATGCCTTTTTTAAGTTTTAAAGCAGGTGGACGTTTTAGTGGTGAATTCTCTTTTCCACTGCTGCAGCTTGATGAAAATCGCCTGAGTCTCCTTTTTCTTTTTAACGACACATTTGCTTCCTCATCTGAAGTGTCCAAGTTTGATGTCAGTTCTGCTTTCTTGAGTTTGATTTCTGCAGATTCAAAATCTTCTAAAAATTAAATAATTGTAGGTATACCTAAAGCCCAGGAGAACACAAGGTTTTTTTAGTAATCATTTAGAAAGATGTAACGCACAAAGCAATTTTAACGTAATAACGTTGATTGATAATCAATCAACGGTAATAATTAGATAACGAAGTTATCCCGTTGGGATAAAAGTATGAAGCAAATACAGATTAATTAAAGCTGAATAAATAATGAGCATTCTTCAATAATATATCGTATCCATATAGACTAATAGTTTTGTCTAAAAATAAAAAAGATTTCCTTAGAGTTATTATTTTTAGTCTATTGAGCTTTCACATAATATCCTCAATAATTTGCAATATGTAAGAAATTTTATTCTTGTATTCATACATTTTAAACATAAAAGCATTGGTCATGAAATGACTGCCAAACAAAGTCAACCAGACGTCAAAACATGACGTCTTGGGAACATTACAAAGATGACGCCTTTTTGACGTCATCTTTTGACGAGTGACCAATATGATGAATAATGACCCAAAAATGACGTATTTCCAACGTCATCATGCGTCATCTGGTTAGCTGGGATATAATACAAATGAAGTATTACATAAATTAATTACAATTGAAGTAAATTTGCAACCATACTTATTTTTAAATTCAATTTCTCTTTTTTTTTCTTTCCATTTTATATTTCATGTGACATTGACAATACGTATAATGTAGGGTTATAGTTCAAACGCTCACTTCACTTCACATTCAACGGTCGGTTCAAATACCAACTGTAAATTTTTCTAGCGCAACTCGGAGAATCATCGATTAATCGGTCGATCAACGGTTATTGTATCGACTGTTTTTACGGTCGGTTGGTGCAACCGGGCATTTTAATTTCCTTTTTTTTGCAATAAATTATATCAAAATGTAAAGAGAAGTCAACCACTAGAAGTAAAAAAATTAATGAGATAAGCTACAACTAACAGACACCAGAATATTCTTCTTCACAAAAACTTCAAATGCTTCTCCTGAATAATTTCCAAAATGCGATTTAAGACACTTTTATTCTCAAGTACAGTATTTGATATAAATCTCATATAACATTTTTCATTGTAGACATAAATACATCATTGCTTCAACTTGTCAATGTCACAAGAGTTGATAAACTATGCCAAGTGCAAAGTTATTATATGAGAAAGCTTTGCCATACAAACGACTTCCTCATACCATACTTGGCACAAAATATATAAGGTGGGTTCGATTTGGTCATAAGGAACTGTAGTGGAGTGAGAGCAGCGTAGCAATCACGTGATACCGGAACGTTTTGAGTGAGACAGTCTATCTCGATTTGAGAGTGTTTAAAAAAATGTAACCTCACTTCTTTTACTTTTATAATTAATTTATTTTGTTTTTTCAGACCTTAAGCTAAAAAACTTTGTATGGAGTTGCTTTGATTTAAGGACTGCCTACTAAATATAACTATTTAAATAATATAATTATTGTTTGTTTGAATAGTTTGCATAGTTTGCTGTTGGTAATTACAGCATTATATCTTGAATGGTATGTAATAAGTATTATTTCAAAGCTAATTGAATTATTTCGGGAGAAAATAGATTACTCTCGAACACTGCCCATTATAAATTTCTGCAGAGAAACTTTATTTGGCCATTCTAAGGATGAAGAATGTGATAGAAAAGTTATAAATAAAGTGGATGGTTTTGAAGAAGAGTTTGTTCCAAGAATGTCAGATAAACAATTCAAACAACATTTTAGTATGAGTGAACAAACTTTCGAAAATTTATTTAAAAAAATTCATTCGGTGGATCTTCTGTGACCCTTAATGGGAAATCCAAAGGTTGCTCTAGAAAAAGAAGTGATGATAACTATTTGGTATTTGGGTGATTTGAAACCGTCAGGTCAGTTATTTTATATATTTATTCACATAAGCCGAGTTTGGCAGCTTGCTATTTGGTGCTACTTTTTGTAAACGGGCAAGCACTAATTGTAACTAGCGCTGTTATTTTGTTGTTTGCACCATGTATCACCAAATAGCGAGCTCTCAGAAATCAGCAATAATATGACATTTTTTGTCACCAATTACTCACCCTCACCTATTGTAGGTTCAATTTTGCCGCTAGAGGTCATCAAATTACTTAAATCAAATAGTATTGTTGGAATATAAATACAAATAGAATTCACTTATTATATCTTGTATACTTATTATATTTTGTCAGTACAGGATGTGGAATAATGTGAATTTCACATTTTTTTAGATGTGTTGCTAACCGTTTTGGAATAACGAAATCGACATGTTGGAAAGTGGTCATGATAATTGGAAAGCTACTCTTGAATGTGAATAAAAGAAATAAAATTATCAGTTGACCAAAAAGGGAGAGGCAAATAGAAATTGCCCATCGATATAGCAAAAATGGTTTAACTGGTTAATACTTTTAGTTTTGGATTTAAATATTATTTTTTTTCGTTCTTTTTGATAACCTTATTTTATTAATTCAATTTTATTTATTGTAGGA
>CAJUYI010003324.1:10441-24110 GCA_910591695.1 Galerucella pusilla | reverse complement strand
TGGTTGGGACGGGCACACATTTTCGGATATGGAACAGTAACTGTTCCCACTAGTCCTGGTTCTTATAGTTTAGATTGTTACACGTGGAGACCATTTGGTTCAATAAAACAGCGATTTGTACAATATTTTTTAGGTCAGTATAGGTACCTACCTATTTTCGGTAAAATCCTTCATATATACAAGCAACTATAGCTGGCTTGTGTAGGTATCTTTCTTTAGGGAAGGCATCACCACAGAGTAGGTATACCATCTAACAAGACGCGAAAGAAAGTAGTTTTCGTGATCGCAAATTTGTGAGCACATGCGTGAATTGATTAGTTTATCTGTCAATGTCAAGTCGACACTTCCGTTCATTCCCCTTATTTCACCGTGTATTATTTTAAGATTAGGTTAAAAATGAGCCTCTTTCTCATTACACACATGAGATGAATAATAAGGTGTTCCCATGTCATGTTAGTAGTTAAAAAAATATTCTATAGACCTAATTGGGAGGGATGTTCATCAACACTACTATTTTTCTTAGTGTAGTGTTACTTTTCTCAGTGTATCAAGTAGTTTATGTGTCAATGCCTCGACGTATTTCCGCTCAATATCGTGTGTAAGTTAGACTTCAAAGGAACCGACAAAGCTTTCGTCTCTTGTTAGATGGTGTACTCTGTGGGAATCACTATTATGTTTTGTGTATTATGGGTTGCCTATAGGTACGCTCGGTATGGCACTAACCCAGAAAAGCCCTACGCTTGTCAATTATTTTTGATGTCCAGGGAACAATAGATTGTTTGGGTTTGGGTTTAAATCAATAGCAGATGCTAAGAAAATAAAGTTATACATGCTTGCTCAACATTATTTAATAATTTATTAAATGCATTGTCTATTTTAGGTGGTGGCTTACAACTAAAAAATCCTGATCAAGTTTTTTCACCTAGCGAAAGGTACAAGTTATCAACTGAAGCCATGGGAGTGGTTACTTTTGATCTGAACGTAATATTTCGGAATTTTTCTAACTATGGAGTGGAATATTAAAATGATTACATGTTTAATGTTAGTTTTTTGGGTAACTGTTACAGTTGCCCAACATAGTAGTTCAACAGAGATGTCGAGTATAACGGAAACAACGAGCTTTAATTCCGTCGTAATCGAGGAAAATGTCAATACCGAAAACAATACAATTTGCGGAGACAATTCGACGATTTGTACCAATTCTACTGATTTTTTGAATGTAACTACTATTAGTACGAACAGTACGACTGTTCAAAAAGTAGTTCCGTCAATTCTGTCTACTGTACAAAAAGATTATTGTACATGTGATTTACAGGTAAGATATTTCAACTAAGAAAGGCTTCTATCAGAGTATGAATACCCCCAAACGGGACATGCGCAGACCAGTGCTTTTGGTAACATCTGATGGTTTACCTATCACCGTTGATCAACGCTATCACTCACAGGTTGACCTTTAAAAAGTAGTAAACAGTGAACAAACAAATCTTTCTTAACCTTTGTTAGGTGTTGTAATAATTGATTCTTCCGGAATGACGTCACTGACAGGTCGGACATATTGTTCTGGAAGGCACATGTCATATTCTACTTAGTTTTCATTGTTTACTGGAAAATAACGGATACTATAGCTAGACATTAATTAGTAATAAGTTCTTACAATTATCTAAAATGCCATCGTATTGTAGTGTTACTAAGTGTGTATTTCGAGGAGCAAGAGATAAGGTATCTTTGATTCGAGTTTTATCAAGCGACGTGACTATTCAATAATTGAGATCTCCCTGAGCACCAGAATCTGATGATTTTGACATTTTAATTATTATTTAATTTAATTCAGCGACAGTTTACTGACTGCGCCATGTGTTATTTGTAAAGTTTTTATTATTTAAATAAAATATATATTACATTGGGATTGGTCTGTCTGACGATCAACTGACTTACACTATATGTCAAATCACAAACTTCAACTACAACTGTTCATTTAAAAACCAGGAGGAGTAATTTGAAAAGCCTTACTCACATCACTAAAAGTTACCAGATTAGTTACTAAAGGGTGTGTTCCGAAAACGTAGTAAACAGTCGTGTTCCAAATATATTAAATATGCCTTGATAGCAAAGACATTAGTCATAAGTCGCTTTCTGCTCTGATCTGCAGTATATTTTTCAGATGTACCTATGCATTAAACAAAATGTAAGACTTTTTCCCGTTTCATTTCTTATTCAAACATAAGAAGATTCAGATTCACATCGACTACAAACAAATTATGATCATTGTTGATGGTGGAGAATTACAGATAGTCAAGTTACTTTAATTATATTTATTACAATTAAATTGAAAAGAATATGACAATTGATACTATGTTCTGGCAATAACAATACTACAAAATTAATAGCATTGTAGAGCAATATGCAGTATTAATTTAAACATTTCCAACAGTTATCTTTATGTTGCCGGATTAAGTGTAATAAACTACTTTTCAAATACTTCTGAGATACCTTCTTTTTAACTTCAAAAACCAATAATGTATTTTCTACCAAACCCATTCTTTTCTATATCGTTTTATATCTTCCATGGCATGTTCTTCCGATGAACTTTGACGATTTCTTCCCAAATATGTATATAACAAATAAATAGTACCTACATTTGACACGTCAAAAGGTGACACAGATAAATTTAATTTGTTTCAAGAAAGTCTGAACGTTTCTTTGAAGCTTGCAAAATTTTGTCCAGCACAGATAACATTTTTGTTCTTCTAACGACATTTTGGAACTTTAGTTCTTTACGCCAGGTTATGTTTGAGCGACCAGGGGTCGCGACGCAAAAGATCTGACCGTTACGCGTTACGTTAAGCTGCGTTATGTTACATTGCTTCGTTATGTGCCTTGCTTTTGCGATTCATAATAATAAATATACTCATACCCGGATTCGAACCCGGGCCGCCCGCGTGCAATGCGAGCATTCTAACCACTGAACCACCGATGCTATATTGAAATTCTATGCAAAGCTGGTATTCGCAGTGCTAGTGATCTACTTGAATTTGTTCGGATAAATTTTTACTATTATTTCCATAATTTTTTTTGTGCGATTAAGGGGTCTAGCACATTTACTTTTCGAAATACAGGGTGTTGAAATTTTGAAAACTTGAATGTTTTAATTCGATAACTTTAAAATGGATGGATAAATTGATTTGACATTTGGCAGGTAGTTTTTAAATGTAAAAGGGCATATTTTGAAAGAAATTGTAGTTTGTGCAACTAGTGTGGATATGATGGCCATATCGCACGAGGACGAAGATGGAGCACGACGCCGTAGGCGAAGTGCTCAATCGTTCAAGTGCGATATGGACAATCCACACGAGTCGAGCAGCATATTTTTCCTACGACCCACTTAGGAAAAAATCTAGAAAATAAAAATTTCTATAAACTGTAATATAACTTCAAATTAAAAATTTAACAATTCAATTTTATGTTTCCACTAATTTTGTGGTAAACGTACAGTTCTTGAATGTCCAATTTGTATAATGCTACGGTTTCCATTTTTAAATATACGATGCTGTTATAAGTAGATGTTGCCAGTCGGACTCCCTCATGAAGGGTACCGTACCATTATCTATAATAATGAATATTCTGCTAAATATTCCAACCGTCTACCTGTTGTCGTTATTAATAACAATCAGAATAATTATTTAAAAATAAAATTAACAATAAAAAAAACTTCCTCACGGGGAATCGAACCCGGGTCTACCGCGTGAGAGTCTGATATGCTTACTACTCGACCACCAAAGAATATGCAAATCGTTTATCTATAACGTCAAATGTATTACATAATTTTCGCTTAAAAGGAACTAAAGTTCCTACCGTGTGTCCCGCGACACGTTCTACCTTTTTTATTCACTCATCACAATTTTTCAAAAGTCCCGGTATTCCACCAATATTTTCTGCACTATATAAAGTTCCTCTACTTCAGTATTCCCTTAATACTCGCTAAACCGACTTTACTACTTTAAAAAAATGTAAAGTAATAATGTACCCACTGCTTGAAAATATTTTTGGTTTTTCATCCAATATTTATTTATTTATCTGTTAGAACTATCGAAAATGAAAACTATCAGCTGATGTCAATATTAAAAAGTGTCGTGTGAAGCTGGGCTGAATCTGACCAATCAGAGGTCTACAGAAATGCCAACTTAAATTCAAATCACTCCTCCTGGTTTTTAAATGAGGTTATAGTACAACTGACCGGTTGCCCTGTTATGGCGTGTGCTGTGAAATGGCATGTTCACCAACTGACAAAATGACAAGTTGACACTAATGACAGTTGCACTGAGGATAAACAATTGTTTGGTCAAATGTCAGATCGTTTTGTTTCAACTTTATGATCCTTTTTTATTATAAACAGACAAATATATAATTTTTAAAATAAAAAGCTTGTTTATCTAGGGCGACTGTCATATGACGTAACAGGGACTATTTGTTGTTAATTTTACTATCTCTCGACCGTACATATTGGACTCTGAGTGGGTACTTAAGATTCCCCAAAATGACCTTTAACAATTTTTTATAGTTTTTTTTCAAAAAGTACATAGCGTATTGGAATGCAATAATTCTTAAACAAACATTTATAGGATAATTTTTGCGATGTAAATTGCTGCTGTGACGAAGACTGTACGACAGAAAATAAAGAGGTATTTCAATATTGTTTACCCGAACCTAGATTTTACGACACAAGATTTTGTGATTATATGAAATATATTTATATAAACAATACTCCTGTGCAATGGCACATAAATCAAAATGGACTGTTTTGTATTATTAAAAGCAACTATCCCAAGTCTTATATCGTACAGCGAAAGGACGTAAGTATATTTAAATAGTGTTTTAGGGATTTTGTTGAAGAATATAATCGTACGTTTTTACCCATTTAAATGTGCGAATATTTGTATGAGCTGTCAAAAGTTGTTTTTTGAAAGGAAACTGTGAAAAATGAACTGAAAACAAAAAGAAAAAATTTCACCACAGCGGGAAATCGAACCGCGATACTTCACGTCTAACTTTCAAATTTTCCGTACTTGGTTTGTTCAACAAGCTCCGTCCCAGTGGTTAGAATTTGAAACTGTTTTGAAAATGGTGTACGACTTTTTTAACATAATTATGCAATTTTTCATCAAACTACACCAAATTTAAAAAAATTAAAAGTGTATTTGAACTACTTTTTAATGACCTTTTCATATCTGTTATTATTTGTTGGTAAAAAAATTAGCCCAGCCCGCTTTTGACATTTTTGTACAGGTTTCCCTATGTCGCATTTTATAAATAACACCGTGGATAATCTACTGCCGAAGTTAAGGAAAATTGCTGACAATTTGTCATTATTTTAGCCGATTCAAAATTTTGCTGAGTCTCGCCTGGAGAAAATCAATAAGTTTTCCTGGCGTTCGGTTAATTCTGAAGGAAATGTTGTTTTTAATACTTCTATCAAACTAATGTACGGGACTCCTATGTGGCTTTTAAATAAAAAAGGATTCTACAAGTTTGGTAAGTGTCAGTAAGCATGAAGATGATCTTGTTGGATTTCTTTTTCATAATTTAACCACATATTATATACTACGATGGCCCTAGAAAATAATTTGTTTATACTGCACGAAAAAAGCAGTTCTATAACCATAACACTTTGATTTTTCCTAATTTAACCTAACCAAATTAGTTTTTTCATCATTTCATCACTCAAATCAATCAAAAGGTGTGTTCTTTTTGACTGAGATCTCAGCTCACTTCAATTAAAGTGATCTGAGATAAAGTGATGTGAGTAAGCACCAAAAAGAACGAACTACTCAATTGAAACGCGCGATCCGCCGACGCATGCGTGAATAAGAGACATAAAACATAAATTCGTATCAGCATCTAATAATGTTATTGTATCCATAATTATTTCTCTTTTATTTAGTCAATTGATAATTTGTAACAAAAGAAAATTCTTCATCCCCTCCACTTTATTTCCGACTCAAGTCCAACTGATATCCCCTTACATCACAATCAGCTTCGGTGAAGGGGGAGGAAAAATCTCAGCTCACTTCGAAGTGAGTAAATCAAAAAGAACGCGCACATTACCGATGTGAGCTGAGATTAACTGAGATCTCAGTCAAAAAGAACACACCTATATATATTATCCTATAGGGCATGTCCATGTGACGTCACAAACTACCTGGTGGTAAAACAATAAACAAAGCGTTCAGAACACGTGGTACTTAATAGTGAGGTTATATGCTGATTTATAATGATAGATCGTGTTTGAGTTTAGTTGGTTTTGCTTAAATGTACTTTTAAAGTTATTTTAATTGTTGAGTTGGCATATTTAATAATATATAATATAGGTTAATAGTTGTTTGATAATTTTTCATCGTGTCTATTGTTTTACCACCAAGGTATTGTCATTATTGTCAACTGTCGTGGTCATGCCCTATAGGGATCCAAAAACCATTTCCACAATCTAGAGGAGCGGGTAAACATACAACACGGCTCTCTGTACTGCGCATGACTCAAGACTTGCTCAAGATGTGAAAACGTGGTTAAAACTACATATTCCACCCACCACGTCAAATTTAGTAATTGAGGTGCGCATGCGTCCAAGCAGTCTTTAACCTTCTATTCGATGTGACTGAATGTGAGCTGATTAGCGCAGTTCGTAGGGTATTGAGCTTACAACTCAGAGGTCGTAGGCTCGAAACCCGGTTAGCTGCTGGGTTTTTTTGTTTTTTTTTTAGTTTTTTATTTCTCATTTTCTGATATTTCTACATAGTTACACTTTGATCAACCGGGTTTGGGCCTGGGTTTTCTTGTTTTTTTTTTTAATTTAATATTTCTGATATTTACATATTTATTTCAATATTGTTATGTTACTACTAAATTTGGCTTGTCTTGAGTCATGCGCAGTTGAAAGAGCCGTGTTGTATGTTTACCCGCTACTCAATCTAGTTCGCCTAGGGCATGTCCACCAACTGACAAGTTCACACTAATGACAGTCGCCCTGAGGATAAACAATTATTTTGATAGATTTTAGATGTGTAATAAAACAATGTACCACAAAGTTTAGTTGTCGCTACACTGTTACAATTTTAATTAGAGGACCATCTTTGTATATTAACATAGAAGTAGTAGAAGAAAATCATTACTTAATCCTCTTTTTCTATCATTTATTGATTCTCTACTCTTTGCTTTTCTTGTTTATTCATTTAATTATTTTCTGAATTTTTCATTCGATATATTTGAATTTAACTTCAACAATTCATTAATATTTGTTGATACATTGTATGTTTTCAAGGTATTCTCAACAGCTTTGTGACAAACAATTGTTTAATAAAGGAAGAAGTTTTTTATTTAAAAAATTTGGAAACCGAATGTTACCAAACTGATATAAACGAAGATAATCCTAATTTAAATTTAAAAAATTATTACGAAGATGTGCTTTTTGTATCTCATCCAATGTTTGTAAATTTAACAAAGTGGAAACAAAAAGTAATTGAGGTAAGCTTTCATAATCATACAGGTTATTCATATAGACAGCCAGCGCGTCTTAGTTGTATGTTTGGTTGCCTATACCAAAATCATAAACGAAAAGTATTTAAATAAAAAAAAAAGTTTTTTATTTATTTTAGAGCTGCCCTAAAAATGTTTGTCTATCCATAGCACCACAAGTCTGTGACGATAGTTTTAGTAATTGCGAATATGTATTAAAAAATAATTCTAAAACAACTACTAGATGTAATTTGACAATTTCAAATAAAATGAATACATGCTACAATATCGTCAAAAGGTTGCGATACAACATTTTCCATAATGGCACTAAAGGTATTCACTATGTTGCATTATTAGTTGTAATGGACAATTTAACCTACGAACTAGGAGGATATCCAACGGGATTTAAGCAAGAATTTTCTGTAAACTTTTTCTGGACGAATGACACTAAGAAGAAAGTTATAAACTTAAGTGGGAATCCAGGTTATTTAACAGGAAAACCGATATTGATAAGCCGATTAGTGGAAATCAAAAATGGTACAGATACTATAATGAAGATAGTAAGAAACGCCACTGACAATATGGAAAGTGTTTATGTTATTCCCAAAAACATAAACGGTGATTGTGTGTTAAATAAAACCAAATATACATACTTAGAATTTGGTTATGATCTATTAAATAAATGTAAATTCCGAACAACTGTCTACAGTAACAGAAAAATCGTTAACGGCACCGAATTGTGTAGAGCAATTCAAAAATCAATGCTGGAAATGTGGAGTGTGAAAAATAACACCATGGTAGGCTTTTTTGGTAATGCCGATGTAAAAAACTTGGATAGCTGGCAAAAAATTTTGTACAAAAAGGAACCGGATATATTGATTAACGATACTATGGGACTGTATTCTTCTAAAAACAGCTACATACTTTGCTTGAATTTAATAAGTGAAATAGAAATTGATATATTTCATTCAAAAATAGATCTGGATTCTTTACTGAATCAAGAAAAGATTTTAGCTTTAACCATATCTTTTGGGGGTTTTACAAACAGGTCTTTATCTTTTAGGAAAAATAGTAGTTCTGTGTATTTCGAAACAGAGCTTAAAACAACCGTCACTTTTTATGATTTAACTGCGAAAAAAGAAAGAATGGCAGTTAGTCCGCCAAAATTTGATATAAAACTGCCGTATGATTTTTTTTATCCGTTTGTAAGAGTTAATAACAATAGTAATAGTGTTAGATTTAATTTTTTATCCTTAATTCTATTGTTGTGTTGTATTTTTTAAATAAATGTATTTTCTGGAATAAACTGTTTTATTAATTAGTTTTACTCTTTCACCTTGTACGGGCTATACAATTTTCAAGGTAGTATTGATAGTGCTTTTTGATATAAAAAAACCATCAAGCTTATCATTAATAATAATTATCTTCCGCAAACACAATATTTCCTAATACGGCTCTGCCTTGTTTCAAACTGGAATATGTGCAAAGCTGTCCACATGGCTCATATAAGGGTGGGGGGCTATGAAGTTTCAAACTCCCCTCCACACATGGAAGAAAGGAAAAACTCTGATTTCCAATAAAATATACAACGAAAAGAAAAAAATAAATAAAACGAATGTTTCTAGCAATTTTCCTAATTTTAAACGTTTAAGTTCATTATTGTTTTAAAATTAACCGTTATCTTACCACCCTCTAAATACGGCCCTATTCGTATATGTTCCCAATACATCCAACAAAATCATCCTTTTATATAGATTTCTTTAAAAAATATTGAATTGAATATAATAAAATAACTCAAAACCATTATTATTTTTGAAAATAAAATTTTAATTCTAATTGGAGATCACTTTTAGATATTTTAGAGGTTATACAAGTATGATGTTAACATGTATAAAAAATATTACAATTGTTACATTCTAAGTCAAGTTACGTTATGATGACGATACAGTTAAATTTAAAATAAAAATTGAGAAAAGAATGACCATTGAACTGTGCATTAAAATTAATAAATTAAATAAATGACACGCGCAAACGCATCACACTTTTCTCCTTAAAGCGAATCTAAACTAAACCCAAGATGGCTGACACTTGTTGGTCTCGATATTTGTAAGCGACAATTTCGATAAGTTTTGGTTATTTCGTCGAAAATTTTTTTCTTATTCCGAGCGATGTGTTTGTGATGTTCTTGTGCGGCGCTTAATTCTTGCGGTAGACTATTGGTAGTAATGTTATTTAGTGAAATATTTGGAAATGACTGCTTCCGTGGACATTCATTATTTATTATTTTGTGGTGTAAATATTGGATTATTCTAGATAGACATGGATAATTCAACGACATCAACTGATAGGTGAGATTTCTGTTTTTAATTAGAGATTATAAAGGTTATTTAGATTCTTTTTACTGATAACTGATAAATAACAAAACGAAGGGCAGTGATGTAGTTGACACTTACGTCACCGTATTATTTCTTACCTGTTATACAAATTTAAAGAAAACAACAAATAATCGTATGTCTAGGCTTGACTCGCTTTACGGTATTGTTTAGGTAGATTTTATAAAAGTAAACTGCAATTAGGAATAATGTTCTAGTTATTTTTATAATCATTTTATCTCTTCAATCTTTTGTTATGAAATGATATTTTGATTATTCATCAATGAATACAGATTTTGGCACAAAATTTGTTCATACTTCATGTAAATAGAGTAGCTATCTTTAAATTTAAAATTAAATTTATTAGCAATGTATTTTTGTAGTCAAGTAGGCGTTCTTTATGTAGTTTTGTTCATTTATAGAATTACTTTATAAACATGCCTAATTAATAATTGTCTATTATTATTCTTTTTAACCAGCACAAATGTTAAGTCATTTTGTGTAGACCACTGAAAATATTACAATTTTTATTGTAGTTCTAAGAATTATATGGTGTAGGTATAAGTAAAGCACTGGGTTTCATTTAAAAACGGATACATTAACTTTTCATTGCCTTTATTTTTAGTACAGTGATGTTTAAACATAAAAAGGCACATGTACCTAAATAAAAACCAAAACACTGATATAATTACATCATCCATAAAACACTTAAAAATAGTTGTGTACACATTTTTGTATGTTAGGAAATAGGTCAAGTTTGTGAATATTATTTTCTTTGAATACCTACATACTTCTGTTGTTCAAGACTTAATTTTATTATTAAGTACCTACATTCGAATTAAAATTTCATACATCAATTTTATGTAATTTAGAATTCTAAATAACTTTCATAACTCTATCCCAAAGGCTGTCAAATTTCACTATTTTGGTTTAAATTCATTGAAATAACAAGTAAAGAAATTTCTGAGGAAATTTCTATTGTTTACGAAACATTAGTTTACATACTGATCACAAGAATTTTTGTTCAGTAAGTATGTCATGAAATAACAGTAGTCCCTTGTATTTCCTATGATAAAGATTAAGTTTAATTAATGAATTTTCGATGGTATTTATTTATTTATATACAGAAAATGTAAACTGTTTATAGTGTTATCTTAAGATTGCTAGTTTGTAGGTATTTAATTGGTTAAAGTGGGTTAAAGTATACCTAAATTATTCTATTGTATAATAACATTACATGCTTGAACAAAACTGAGAACAAAACTATATATAATCTTGGGGTTTTATTTTTTTATAAAAATTTCAAAAGATCTAAAATTTTATTGGATTATTATGAATCAAATACCTAAACATAAGTTATTTGATTGAGATTCCATAGATTGGTAAATCCATTTTTTAATATGAGAGATAAATGAGGAAAAAGTAGCTGCTAGGAAGATTCTCCAAATAACTCATTTCATTGCTTGTAGTTTAAGAGAATTTTATTTGAATTAAATGTAAACACATTTTATGACAAAATTGTAATCTACTATGAATTCATAATAAATGTATAAAAACTATTTCTTGTCATTCTAATTTCAGCTTTCATGTAATTTTTTAAGCATTCCAACATTTTCACTTTGAGTGACAATAATCTACCTGCAATGCAAAACAAACTCTCTTTAATTCTCTTACGATGATTCATATCAATTAGAAATTTGGTGTTTGGTGATGAATAATAATTTTCATTCATTTAACAAAATGTCAATGCTCTAGACACCACACCAGTTTTGTGGACAAAAAAGTAAACATGTCATGACATTAACTTTCCAAAAAATATATATGGAGTCACCTTTGACATCGATAGTATCAATAATTCAGTTTGATCCTCGGTTTGATCCAATTTGGTAGTTATTTACATTGCAAAATGAAACAAAAATACAAAATTGGTTTTTGTGTTTTATTAATATCATTGTCTTCAATTTCCAACTCAAGTGTTGTACATGAATAGATATAAGTACTGAAGAAGTTTTTAAATATTCACTTTGATTTTATTATTATGTATAGAGATGTAGAAAAAATATTGTATGCTTCTTATCACTCATGGAATTGATGCACTGACCTGAGAGTCCATGTGGTCAACTTTTCTATTGATCAAATGAGTTAGAGAAACTAAATTGTTTTATTTCCACATTCAGTATGGATCTTCATCATGTAAAAGCCTCACCTATTCAATTTTTAAAAAATTAGGTACTACTTTATGCACTTATTGCATAAATTACTATATTTTTTATCCAACTCTATTATGAATATTCATCTTTTAATAGCTAGCTGGACTGCTAGGACAGTTGCCAATTACATAATAAATTTTATAATAATACTTATTTCAGATATACTGATAAGATAAATAATTATGCATGTACACTGTACCTACTAATAACAGCTTTTGAAAACAAATAATATAAAACTGAGTAAATAATGTCTATGTTATCAAGCTTGCATGAATAAGTTAAAACAGTAATTTCGAGAGTAATTTCAAATAAACTGTAAATGGAAAAATCAGATTGTTTTGATTTTAACTCACTAAGTAACTTATATGAATTTGAATGATGATGTCAGTAGCTACTAGTGTTTTTAAATGACACCCTTCCCTTTTCCCGGATTTCCCATGCTGAGATGCTTCCAAAATTTCTTTTCCATATCCAAATCTCTAGATAATCCTCACACTGAATGTGTTTGGTTCATCTACTGCCAACAAAATCAGATCTTGTTGAATATTTGCATTAAGTCTAGATCTACTTTGCTTTGGCACCTACATGTCTAATGTACCTATCTTAATTTTCTGTGTTTTTTATTCTGCTTACTGTAGATTGAGAGATTATGTTCACAATTTGGGTGCAAATAATCTACATACTGTTTGTTGAGTGCTATCATCTGTATTTACTCGATAATTAACATGAATCCACGGTGTCACATAGAAAGTGTCAATCTGATCCTTCTTTGTTATTTTGTTTAACTACCAATTTGATAGATTGTAGGTCTATTGAATTATTTCAATGATAATTTGATTTTTGCTACTTTTGGCATATCTAAGGTTTCAATAAATTTATTTAACGGTCATAATCTATCGAGAAATAATCCTGTCAAATCTTCTGGCATTTAAATGATTATTATGGAGTAGAAAAGGTTCAAAACATTGTATTTAATAGATAATTAGCTTGGGGATGTTGTAGTTGTAATTTATATACTGGAGTTTTGCTTGAATTGATTGAAATTAGGAAAGTAACATATATCGCACTATACAGTACCTCGGAAAGTGGCTTATATCAAACTAGCGTGCGAATTACTTTCCACACATGAGTGGAAAGTAACTTTCCGCACGCATGCGGATAATCAGTCGAATGTATAATTTTTATTAAGATTGATCACTGTCAAGCTGTCAAATATATAATTTTTGATAAGATTTACCTATTAATCTAAATTTGAAGAGAACTATTTGAAAAGTGAAATTTGATTTTATTTTCTTGAATAAAAAAAGGTAGAACGTGTCGCGGGACACACGGTAGGAACTTTAGTTCCTTTTAAGCAAAAGTTATGTAATACATCTGACGTTATAGATAAACAATTTGCATATTCTTTGGTGGTTAGTAGTAAGAACACCAGACTCTCACGCGGTAGACCCGGGTTCGATTCCCCGCGAGGAATTTTTTTATTGTTAATTTTATTTTTAAATAATCATTCTGCTTGATATTAATAACGACAACAGGTAGACGTTTGAAATATTTAGCAGAATATTCATTATTATAGATAAG
>CAJUYI010003324.1:0-10041 GCA_910591695.1 Galerucella pusilla | reverse complement strand
GTTATCCACGAATACTTTACGCTATTTTTTTGGAACGAAGTTCCTTATCGCGCGTTGTGAAAGGAGGCTAGACGGATAAAATTCTTACGAAAAGTTTTGTCACGACACTTTTTGATATAGGAAGCTATTGTAAGCTGTGCGCATCGCATGTTTCTCTGTCTGTAAATTGCAAATAAATTGAAAAAATTTTCACCATGGTCCGGGCGCAAACCATCAACCTACGCGTCTATATCAAGGCATTCAACACATGCTGCCATGAGCTCTCATGTGTATTAGATGCGAAGAAAGGTACATGCTGCAATGTGCGATTATTATACAGATAATAATAATAAATGCTTTTGTATTTTTAGCAAGTACGCACTATAACCTCTCTTTATTATTGTGCTAACCAAGTCATACGCATTATAATCTCCACATTTTGTGTGTTTAGCAAGTGTACGCGTCATAATTTTAATAAATTCAAAAACAAATCATATTTTAATATTACAATTTCAGAACGTATGTATTTAGCAAGCCGTGCGTGTTCTAAAACACGCGCGTTTTTTAAAGTTCGATTTAAACACGCTGAGGCGTGCTTTAAATAGGTAAAATTGTTCACCAATAAAAAAATAGTATTTTTTACAGTTCTAGCAATGGCTATCAAGACACTCGTATATCTACATTAATTTTCATACTTGTGCATTAAATATTCCTTGCATAAAATTCTATTATATTTTCTTATTTTTCAAATGGTATAGTGTTTCTTGGTGTTCCAATTTTTATATTAATATGTTTTTATTTGTTTTCAGCAGTGCATCGTTGTGTATGAACGGTTCAATGAGGCGGCCGTCTCCAAGTCCTGGCACACCGGTTTCGGGGGCTGTGGGGCGGCCCGCCTCCCTAATGGATCATGCCCAAAATCAGCAACACGTGGTGCGCGTCGTCGTTATTCGCGATGAAAAGGGTTACGGAATGAAGGTTTCTGGAGATAATCCTGTTTATGTGCAAAGTGTTAAAGAAGGTAAGTTCTTGCTTTATATTCGATAACGACTTCGACATTTTAGTCCTCAATTTTGAGACACTTGTATACCTTTTGGAGTTTAAATATTTCAGTTTCTTTTTGGATCTATTCGCGTATATCTAATTAGGTTAGACAATGATCTGGATTGCCTATAGTCTATTTTTGTGAATGAGAAAGTATTAAAATAATATAGCATTTGTTATCCATAGGCGTACTATTTTTTTTTTAGTTGACAGTTATAATATTTTTTGAAGTTACCTATACCTTGAGTATTTTCCTATTAAATAATATATATAATCTTAAAGCCCTTCTACCACTTAGTGGTGTAGGGTGTGTTCAGCTATTCTTCCGTCACGAATTTTTCCCACTCTTTCCTATTTTGAGCTATCCTTCGCTTCTATCTAGCTTCTTCCTCTTTTATCCAGTAATCCAGCTATTAATTTATCCCAAGTTTTTCTTGGTCTGCCCATTTTTTTATTTTTTCCAATTTTTGCTTTCCATATTCTCTTTACTGGTCTTCGTTCATCCATACGTTGTAAATGTCCCCACCATTGTAGTTGTCTTTCTTCTACAAACTCTAAGGTTGATTGTATCCGTATCCCCAGGTCTTTTTTGATATCTATGTTTTTCATTCTATCCTCTTTTGTTACACCTCTTACTCTTCTCAAATATTTCATCTCTGTCGCCTGTATTTTACTTTTTTGTTGTCCTGTTAACACCCATGTTTCACATCCATATGTGTGAGTATTGGTCGATATATTGTTTTGAATACTTTTAATTTCGTTTCTTTAGATATTTCTTTTTTGCTGATAAATTTTGTATTCATGGCATAGTATAGTTTGTTAGTTTTAACTATTCTATTATTAATATCTGCTTCCTGTGTTCCGTTTTCGTCTACTATTGTTCGAAGGTACTGAAAACGTCCAACTTGCTCTATTTTGTCTGTATCTATTCTTACATTTATTTCCTTTTTGTCGTCTCCAATGACCATAACTTTTGTCTTGTTTTTGTTTATTTTCATTCCCATGTCCATCATTGCTGCATTCCATACATTTATGTTTTCTTGTAGCTCACTTTTATTTTTTGCTATTAATATGACATCGTCTGCAAATGCTCCTTCACTGATGTATACCCTGCACAATTGTAAATGTCCCACAAATACTTTTTTACATAGTTTTGTGCATTTCTTTATTATCTCATCCATGTAAATAATAAATAACAAAGGGCTTAGGCTCCCTCCCTGTCTTGTAGTGAAATTTTCGGACATATTGTTATTTCTGCGTTCTCATTTTTCTCATACTTGTTCTGTATTATTCTTATTATTTTTGTATTCAATCCCCTTTCTGCTAATATTTTCCACATTTTTTCTCTAGGTACTCTATCAAAGGCTTTTGGTAGATCCAAGAAAGCCACGAATAATTTCTTTTTTTCTTCTACCGCTTTTTCTGTCAACTGTTTGATAGTAAATATGTGGTCTTGGGTACTCCTACCACTTCTAAATCCACTCTGTTACTCCTCTAGTGTATTTTCTATTGTCGATCTGATTGTTTTCTCCAGTATCTTCTCCAACATTTTCATCGCGGTGCTAATTAATGTTATTCCACGATAGTTATTGCAGTCTTTCACATCACCTTTCTTGACAATTGGTACAATTAGTGCTTTTTGCCAGTCTCTTGGTAGCGTTTCTTCTTCTATTATTTGAATAAAAAATTGTAACATCATATCTTTCCCTTTTTGTCCAACGTTTTAAATCATTTCTGATGTGATTTTGTCCGTTTTCAAGTTCCGTTATAACCTGTTCTATTTCCTCTTCACTTATTTTCATTTCTGCATCTTCTTGCAAACCAATTTGTACGTATTTCTCTTTATCTTTTGTTTCATTAAGTAGTTCCTGAAAATATTCATTCCATCTTTGCATAATTTCTTCGTCTTCTGTTAGTATTTCTCCGTGCTTATTTTTTATAAAGTATGTATCTCGCTTATGTTCTGTTTTCATATTCTTTAATGATTTATAAAAGAATTTCTGATTTGCTTTGCAGTCTTCTTCTATTTTCTCTCCAAACGTTCTCCATTGTTCGCTCTTCGATGTTTTAATTAGTTCTTTTGTTTTCTTCCTTTCATCCTTATATTTATTATATTTCTTTTGTGTTCTATTCGATAAGTAGTTTTTCCATGCCATTTTCTTTTGTTTCACTTGATTTTTTATTTCTATTGTCCACCATGAAGTTTGTTTCATATTATTTTGTTTTCTATGTATTCCACACACCTTTTTGGCTATACTTAGGATTGCATTTTTGAAGTAGTTCCATTTATCCTCTATACTTCCGTTTTCTACTTCTTCATAATGAAGTTTTTTGTCTATTTCCTGTTCATATTTCAGTGCAATTGCTTTATCTCCTAATTTATAGGTTTTTATAGATTCATGTTGCAGCTTCTCTCTTGATGACGCACACCAAAAAGGTTATTATATGAACTCTATTACTCTCTCGTACATAAAAATATACTATAATCAAAGTCTATATATTCCAATAAGTCCGGTCACTCCTTTGATCGTCGGAAAACGCCGGCATTTTTTGCGGAGAGTCGTAAATCATGTGCGACACCTGTTTTTGCTAGTCATTTGGTAGTATACGAGGTGACGTACGGTGAATTCATTTGTGAAGGAATTTACCGGGTGCAATTAGAAAATATGTTGACTTTATTCTTGTTTTGAAAAATATTGGCAATTTATATAAATTATATTAGGTATTGCCAAGTAACTTTTTAGAAATTTTGTTTTAACCGAGGAATGGAATGAAAAAAATCATAAACATAGACTTCAATAACGTATATCCGAGCGTATATCTGATAATACTTAATAACTAATACAGAATGATAAGCGAATGAACATTTGTGTTGATATAATCATTATAAAAAAAATAACACAGTCTAACATCTACTTGGGACAAAACGAATACAAATGAACAATTATTTAGGTCAAGTCCATTTGGAGTGTACTCTGTAGCGTTGTATTGTATATATAAATAAAAATAATGAAATATTAACAAACAAATAAATATTATGTACATTCTTAAAAATTAATAAATACTTGAATAGTTATAAATTTTTCAAGATTTTCAATTTGGGATGTTCTTTATTCTGTCTAAAGATCCTTAGTGAGGAATTTGCAAATTTCAGTGTATAATAGATTCGCACCCTTGTATATAAGGACAGCAGGTATTCCCTGGGAAGTTTGGGCAGAAATGCGAAAATGCGATAGTAGACAACTTGGTCTTCAAATTCATTCCTATTCCTACATCATCCTGCACACATAAATCATTGAAATTTTCAGTGAATATATTTTCTAAAGATATCAGATATTCATTGAAAATTTTTGGAGGAACTGTCAATCCTCCAAACCGTCCCTGCTTACTACCATCATAGTCTTTTTTTTTCGCAGAATGATGCGGATTGGTCACAACCTTCCTTATTGCAAAAGTTTAGGCAAATATCGCATTTGTGTTTAACAAAACACTTTTGCAAAAAATATCCACCCACATAAAACAAGGGCATTTCCTTCTTCTGTGGACAAATCCTAATAGTATTCCCTTTTTATGTCCAATATTGGCTGACCATTTTTTTTCTTGGCCGTCGTAAACAAGGATCCTTAGGAAGACGAAAAAATGATAATTGTTTATGAATTGCAGTATTGTTTCTACACGAATCCACGCAACAATAATTTCCATAAGAAGGCATCGCACACAATCAAAAACACAGTGCAGATAACGTTCGCACAAATTAAAATGCAAGATCACTTTCTTTGGCGCACCCGATACAACGCTCTGCTACACCACCGTGTAAGTCAAACAGAACTGAAAAATAAATAAATCCCATATCTGATGTGGGTTTTGCCGGTGAGACGGTGGGTGTCGGCAGGAGGGGGATTCTCGCGTCGTCGAGAGAGTGGTCGGACTTATTGGAATATATAGACTTTGCTATAATGGCAGTTGACGGGTTCACTTTTGCATTTACATTCATTATACGAAAAATAAAAAAAAATAACTTAATGAACTGTCCCCGTATTATCAAGCTGTATTCTTTATATTTAGTGATGAACTAAATGTTTATTCATAAACCGCGAATACAAATATAAGAAATTGAAAACTACTCTACCATCAATCCGATAAAATTTAGTTTCACCTTGATTCAGTTTATATGAACTTAACCGCCTTTTCCAATTGCAAAATTTATTTTGTCGTTATGTTTAAACAGCTGATTTAGTGTGATTAGCTTTTATTTATATTACGAAAACTACGAAAAGAAAAAAAAAAAGAATTTAAACTGAACATTCTCAGCTTTATCGAGTTGAATGCTATTCATATTTTGCGATTAGAAAACAAAATCGGATGTTTATGTATTAGAAGATGATTTTATTGTTTTTGTAAATATTCTTTATTAATCAAAGTTCCGAAGCAATTTTTCCCAGATTTATACTGGGTGATTCATTAACGCGAAAAAGTCCAATATCTTGTAAATCCTCGAGGATATTTTTACCGATTGTAGCCTGTCTAAAAGTCTATATTATGAAATTAGTCTCAATTGTGCGTGTTACATTTTTACATTTTACATTTTTTTAAATGAAACACCCTTTATGTTACTTCAAATTTGAATTCTACTTGACTTCTCTATTGCAATGATATAACAAGTGGTCAGAACTTTTTAAATACATTGTATAATCTACTACCACTCTATATCATTTCAATCAGCAGAATTCAAATTTGAAGTAAAATATTTGATCTGTCACGGCTCTCTGTAACACGTTGTACAATTGTGTTTAAAATAAGACCAGGCTACAACCGGCTTTTGAATATCGCCAAAGACTTACAATATATTGGACTTTATCGCAATGTCTTTCCCCTACTTCCGGTTTGAACATGCTGTACATTTTTTCATTTTGGGAATGTTTACGTTATTTAAAAAAAATCTGTTAATATCGCTCTTTAACTGTTCTTGAGTTAAATTTTTGTTAATTGAAAACCTCACTTTTTCCACTATATACCGGGTGGTCAAATAAGAACAGCTGCTGCATTTTGCTGCATTGCACTTTGGTGAACTTGTTTTTATGCTATTTATTAATTTTTATATTGTTCTGTTCGGTTCTGTTCATTAAAAAAATAGAAATCTTCTTATTTTTTTTGTTCCTTTTGTGTAATGAATGAAGTATTAGATTATTTAGGACCACTTGAATGTATGTAGGGCTAAGACGTCTCACGTCGGTAAGTAATTTACTTACCGACTAAATCACTTACCGACGTGTTGGACTTCGAAACCAGTAAACACAACCTACCGTCCTGATAACCGATGCTGCAAATAAACAAAAAAGATTGATCGCGTAAAAAATTCCTTTAAGAAGGTCATAAATGGTCGTCAAAAGCGAAGACAATATACTTTGAGACAAACTATACCCTGTATACATTAAAAAACGTTCAACCCTTAATTCTAGTATGATTATGTTCGACCCAACAAAGAGCTTTTTAGATAATTGTTATTTATGTTCAATCCAATATCGTCTATAAACGATAGTTTACATCCAATGTAATGTCTTGGGGAAACACCCTTCTAATATTGGCCCGCATTAATTTTCAGGTGGAGCAGCAGAGAAAGCAGGTCTTCATGCCGGGGATAAAATCGTCAAAGTGAATGGGCTTAATGTAATGTTGTCGACGCACACCCAGGTTGTTGCCCTCATTAAGTGTAAGTTTATTTTTATTTATACTAAATTCTCTTTACAGGCACTTGTATACATTTTAATGTTACCATTAAGATCATTATAATTACTATTCGGAGCCGATTCCAGTCAAAATATAATTAAAATTTTTGTAACAATAAAATATTGTTTCTCCACTACTAGCTGTGAATTTGACAATTTTATTATTGCTTCTTCTAGCCAACTATTATTAACCTAGGTCAATAATGAACATTTTGAGAATTCAGGTTCAATAAAAACAAAGCAATATTGAAAATCCTCCTCCCAATGGTACAACATTCATAATAATTGTATTTTTCATGTTCAAAACTTCAATGCATCCCAATTTTAATCATTCATTCAGTTTATATTGAGTCGAGTGATATAAATTTGTTGAATAAAGAATCTTTTTTATTATAACGTCAAAAAATATGAGAGTTCGATAAATTAGATAAGAATTTTTCAAGTTTTTTCTCAAACTTGTCGCCAATAGCCACTCTATCTCTTCGGGCTTTCGCCTGGCAAGTGTTCTAAAATCTGTCAAAATATTTTCAATTTATTCTAACTCTCTTGCAGTGCATGAAAATCGTCGATTAGATGATGTGGTTGTGACAAGGGTTGCGACGTTGCAAGATTTCCTCATAATTTTCCTTTTTAATTATCGATGTTACTGCGCACGCGCATATTAAAAAAGTATGCTGAAAACTTTACGTTATTATCTCAAAATTACTATAAAAATACCAATAATACCAAACAAAATACCAGATAATGCCAAATATATCCAAATATGACCAAATATTACCCAATTTTTTTTTAAATACCAAAATATTACCAAAAATACCATACTAGTGTAGGTACAGGGTTATTCATTATAAATTACCCACCCCCTATCATCGTTATTATTACTTTTAGAAAAAAAAGTCTCATAAAGAAGTTGTTTGGTTACAGCTGAATTTTTTTAATATTCTATCAAAAGTTCAATGGCGTGCAAATTTGAGTGGATACAAAAAATAATAGTTCTTTTTTAAATAAGACACCCTGTATATTCTCACATTTTTGGAATGGTCTATTTTTTTCTGATTTCAAAAATATATAATATGTTACCTTGTACGTTTTTGAGTTATGAAATGTTGTAAATCTTAGTTTAGTAATTACTGTAAATATGAAAAAGATAATTTATTAAAGTAAGCAACTAATATGTTTTATAATTGACATTTTTCATATAAAGTATGTAAAATGGTTTTCAATAAGAAAGAAAAAGTTAAAATATATATCTAGATACCTATACAAAGCAGAAAACAAAGATTTATTTAATAGAATTTATAAATAATAACTTATAAAAGATATTCGATATGTCCACCATTATTGTTAATGCGTAATTGATAACACCTTCTTATATTATTTATAATAACATTGCAGATGACTTCATTATTTTCATTTAGTTTGTTAATTTCAAGTTGAATCCTTGCTTTAAGCACGTGTATATTATTATTATTAATAAAATCTTTCACCTCTCTGTAAATCATATTGATTACTTTATCTGAAAAATGTTAATTATCAAACATAATAGTTGTCATCTTCATATCTTACTTTGATAAATTATCTTTTTCATATTTACAGTAATTACTAAAACTACAACATTTCATAACTCAAAAACGGTACAAGGTAGGGGTAACATATTATATATTTTTGAAATCAGAAAAAAAAGACCATTCCAAAAATGTGAAAATATACAGGGTCTCCCATTTAAAAAAGAACTATTATTTCTTGTATCCCCTTAAATTTGCACGCTACTGAATATTTGATAGAATATTAAGAAAATTCAGCTGTAACCCAATAACTTTTATATGAGACTTTTTTTTCTAAAAGTAATAATAACGATGATAGGGGGTGTGTAATATATAATGAATAACCCTGTACACCAAATACCATCAGCGGTTTCCCCCTAAAACTGATTAGGCAATATGTTTTCGATTGGGGACTTAATATTCCGTCCAGGAAAATTAAACGTTTGTCCTAACTACTTCGGACTAATATGGCTATAGTAAATTTTTGTATGTAAAATATGACAGGAAACTGTAATTAAATAAATACATAAAACGTTCTTTTCCATTTTTTCCTATCATAGTTTAGAATATAGAAATGTTACCATATGGTAAAAGAAACAGCCAAAATATTGTAAGTACGTCACTGTATAAGTCCACAATAAACAAAAATCTTTTCCGCAAATCGCTAGGAAATTTTGACATTTCTGTCAAAATTTCTTGAAGAAAAAGTCAGGACTTCCTTACTGTAAGGAAATGATATTTTTCTACACCCACATTTATATTATCCATTTCCTGCACAGTTTAGAGAATGGAAATGTAGGCCATATCGGTTAACTGAACGTATATGATTTCATATACATCCTAGAACGTATATGAAAACCACCAATCAGCATTCGCGTTTAGTACTCGTCATTCATCTTTTTTTCAATTTGAAGAAACGTCAAAATAACTTGTCAAAAAAGGTCTCTCCCAGAAGCACTGGATCCAGAATATTTATTTATAAAAATAAACTTGAATAAAATAAACTTGAATAAAATAAACCTTATAAATTAATAACAAATACTAAAAACATGGGTATTTAAGGGACTACCGATGAAGGTCAGTTTTTATGAAGGTATTAAATACTTCTGAGATGTACTTTTAATAAATCTTGGTAGCCGAGTGGTTAACATACCGGACTTTCATGAAGGTAGACCCGAGTTCGATTCCGGGCGAGGAAATTTTTTTTCAATTGCTAATTTTATTTTTAAATAGTTATTCTGCTCAATATTGATAACTACAACAGGCAGACGCTTGAAATATTTAGCAGAATATTCATTATTATAAATAAAGGTACGGTACCCTTTTTGCGGGAGTCCGACTGGCAACATCTATTTATAACAGCATCGCATATTTAAAAAAAGAAACCGTAACATTATACAAATTGTACATTTAAAAACTGTACGTTTATCACAAAAAATTAGTGAAGACATAAAATTGAATTGGTAAGATTATGAATGAAATTGTTGAAAATTTTTAATTTCAAGTTATATTTATTTTACAGTTTATTCAAATATTTATTTTCTAGATTTTTTCTTGAATGGGTCGTAGAAAAAATATACTGTTCGACTCGTGTGGATTGTCCATATCGCACTCGAACGATTGAGCACTCCGCCTACGGCGTCGTGCTCAAACTTCGTCCTCGTGCGATATGGCCATCATATCCACACTAGTTGCACAAACTACTATTCCGTACAGTTGTTAGTGTTCTACATAAATGATTGAAAACA
>CAJUYI010003323.1:0-24116 GCA_910591695.1 Galerucella pusilla | reverse complement strand
TAGCTGCTTCCAAAGTCGATAAAAACACTCAGACAAATTCGAATATATATTTGACAATTACAATTCAAAACGTGACTTTTTTTATGTCAATCAATTAAACAACGAACATTTGAAAAATATCTCATATAGGTACTAAGTATAAAGTAACTTACTGTTTCTTAAATCTATTCAAAGGGTATTAAACATATCTTCGTAAATCTGCTAACCACTTAACCCTTTTAAATACAGGTACTTGATGATGACTCGATACTCCAAATTTTCACAATTTCGGTGGACATCTTTTTCTGTTGATTTATTGCGTAACTCTGGTTCACTTTTTTGACGTTCAGCTGACACACTGACACTTCTAATGAGTTATTGTTCGTTGCTATGCTAACGCAATATTTTGTTTATGCATGGAACTGGTCTAGGGTAACTAGATATCAATACATCCTCGTACACATTTAAAAATATCTTGTGCCAAAAATAGAATAAAGATCTTCTCGGCATCATCCCATACCCTTATTTTTATCTCCATAATACATTATATATATATCATCCCAATTAAAGTGATATTCGCATTGCCATTATCCCAATATCCCAAACAATATACCGCTTTGATCTTAACCTATTGTTCTAGATATGAAGTTTTCCTTGTCATTGAGTACACAACTCACTATAAAGGCCATGGTTACCAACAAGACCGCCCTTTGTATATTATGAAAAGTTTTCTGTGTCTATGAACATTTGATAGTGAATATCAATATCTAAATAGACAGGTAAACATCTATATATAGATACGTTAGAGAATAAGTGAACAAAACAGCTTTCACAAAGCAAAAGGACTGATATTTGAGACAAAATTATTCTAAATATCCGCTGAGGTGAAATTGAATGGAAAAAGTCTGTCGTAGAATTAAAAAATAAAGATAGCTGACCAGAAACAAATAATTAATTTTAGGTAGAAACTGTTCTGCTGAATGAAGTTTATATTTGATTAAATTCAAAGTTCCGTACTAAATTTGTTGTTCTGGACGAATTAAATTTTGCAACACTCACTTCATCCTCAACTGAGATGCAAAATAGATGTATACTTAATCTTAATCTCAGTACACCGAATTAAAAACTTGGTCTGAACTTCTTTAATATATTTACAGAGATCTGCCTTCGACTGTGAGTTTCCGAGCCGATTTTGCGGACTGCTCCATTACTGTGCAATCATTGTATCAAGTATTTTTCGAGTGCCATTATTGGAAATTTTAATTGTTTTCGTTTTAATTACAATAGTTTCCAGTATGCTTCAACCACTGGCTTGTTATTACGCTTAAACTCGATAGAAAGTTTAGTAATTGAAAATATAATATGTCGTTTTAACCAGCCGTGAAGCAGATTTAATTGCTTGAAAAAAAAACATTGTTACTTTCTTTTTGGAAATTAAACGCTTTTACGGTCAAGTTAGATGGTATCAATTCACTTACATTACATTTTATAATTGAATTTAATACAGCACGTATGGATGTAATCAAGTTTTACATATTAAAGTCGTTCCCGAGTGAATGGTACATATCAAGTGATAGGTTTAATGTCCCTGTGTGCTCTTGGTGTATTAAGGAAAGTCTATACAAGCCAAAATTCATTTTCTTCTCATATTTTTGATGACAATCTATTTTCAAATATTCCAGTACACGGAGCATACGGCCTTAAGTCTTCTAATGACTATTTTATTCAATTACAGTTTCCTGTAACAATTGTCATATTCAAGTAAAGATCGTAGATAGTAGAGAAGATAAATGTCGGCCTTAAGTCTTCTAATGACTATTTTATTCAATTACAGTTTCCTTTAACAATTGTCATATTCAAGTAAAGATCGTAGATAGTACAGAAGATAAATGTCAAGATAATAGTATCATACCATTATAACTTTCATAATTGAAAATTTTTGCAAAATTCGACCGTTCACTAAGAAGAAACGTCTACTTCTCAGGCTATTTGAACCCTCCGACAGACAATATTACACTTTAAAGCTTAACGGGGTTGGTATATCTGCAAGATGTAACCAACCATTCTGGTTCGTAATTAGAAGGGACAATATCACTTGCAGACCGGTTTCGGCGTATTTGCGCCTCATCAGTGAATGGTACAAAAGCTCTAAGAGCATAATTATGGACTGGAGATAACGGTGAGATCACTTAAATCATCCACCGTTCTGCAAGTGATATTGTTTCTTTTAATTACAAACCAGAATTGCAAAAAGATTTTCTTCGTTATGATTTGATCAATTCATAAAACCTGAAAATACTCCCAAATCATTCAGTTATAGTGGACGTAATATTTTTAATGCAGCTATCTAATCGTATATCCCCTTTAATTTATGTTGCGGACTATGACGGTATCGTATCGAAATACAGTCGAACAAAAAGCCGACAATATCTATTACGTCAAGTATACCTATTTATCACTGCTTTTTCATTGAAATTTGTCCTTGTTTATTTTCCACTGAAAAGGTTTTGC
The DNA here is from genome assembly GCA_910591695.1 of Galerucella pusilla. Lineage (NCBI taxonomy): Eukaryota > Metazoa > Arthropoda > Insecta > Coleoptera > Chrysomelidae > Galerucella > Galerucella pusilla. The sequence continues at coordinate 21,626 of CAJUYI010003323.1, read as the reverse complement.
CTTGCGCCTTTTTAGTTGTCTTCTTTCCCAGTATTCACTCCTTCAGATTCTTGATTTTATCAATAACAATATTCAATTTGGCTTACTATCAATATTAGCTGCAGAAACATTCATTGATCGAGTCTTGAGGAATAGATTGAAGTCTTTCACGTTATGGTATACCTTCATTGTAGTACCTGTTTGTTGATATTGTACCTATCTGAATAAAAGGGAACCGTTAATCTTCGCTTCCGAGAAATGGTTGAAAAAAAACGAAGTAATAGAAGGGAGACTACATAATAATATATTCCTCACCCTTAATGCTTTCTTCGGGGTCACTCATCACTTCTGTTATCAATTTTCAATACTGCTTTGACAACAGTGACAAGATAATAATAATAAAGTGTGGTTAGGTTCACATAGGACCTTTCTGAACAAAAGCAGGAGCTATGTCTATTAAAATTCTATTAGTAAGAAGCTTCCTAGAGAAAATCTAAGAGCAGTAATAGAAACTTCATGCTTCAAATATTATTTTATTGATTTTCAGCATCAAACTCCTAGACTCAGATTAATTATAACTGATGTTTAGGGTGTGGGAAGTTTAAATGTTCCAGCAAAATTTTCGTTCTCATTTGCTATATTTCTGGTGGGCTATCAAACATATTTTAAATTAAAATAAAACTCCAAGGGTCGCGAAGTCCACCGAAACTAAAAGGCATATTTTCCCGACTATAGTACCTATCTCAGACTATTTATCAATCTGTCGAGTGTCCTCAAAGTTTCATCCTTAAACCAAATGAGTCTTTGTAATGTCACAAATTATACTCGTCATTTTTGCTGCTTCAACTTTCTCTTGATCGGTTAGTAGTTTGAGGACGTTAGTAGACTAGACTTACCAAAATCACAATCTGATCGCACTGGAGTTGCCTGTTCTGCATAACAAAGCAACCCTGTACTCAGGGACGTATATAAGAGGGGGGGATTTGGGAGTTCAAACCCCCCCCCAAAAGAAAATACAATAATTTTTTATTAGCATACTGCTGCAATATTTGAATTACATTTAATACGAATTACGAAATACAAATAATATATTTTCCATCAATATTGGATCTGAAGCTTTAAGAAACTGAATTTCTAAGTTATAGTAGTTGCGCCTGCCAAGTGTGAAAAAAGTTAAGCTCAGTTGATATAAGTGTTCCAAGAGTAACAACAAACCGCAGTAATGTACCAGGGGACACAGCTGGAGTTTACTATCGGCGGAACATATTTCACCCATTTATCGAACATGTAGTCAACGAAATTAAAGCTCGTTTTAAGCCCCACGAAGAAACAATTTCAGGAATTCAGTTGATTTTACCTGACCGGACCCAAAATGGTGACAAAGCAAAGAGATGTATTTCAAGAATAGGGGAAATATTTCTTAGTGAAGGTGAAAAGAAAGTTGTGGTAAGCGAGAATGAGCTTTGGCAAAACCACTGGTGCAATCAAGAAAAGCCCTCTATTGCCTTAGAAGCTATGGATCGATGTGATGAACTTTTTTCCCAACGATTAAGAAGCTTCTTCAAATCTTGGCAACACTTCCAGTTTTAACTGCCACGCCTGAACGTAGTTTTTCCACACTTAAACGACTGAAAACGTATTTAAGGACCAAAATGGGAGACGAACGGCTTACAGGATTAGCGCTTATGAGTATTCATCGGGATGTGGCAATAGAAATAGATTCCTCAACAATTGTGAATAACCTGCAAGAGCAGGTTCGTCAACACTGATGAACGGACCCGAACCATCTGTGGGCATCCCCAGATGCTCCACTAGGTCATGGTTAAAAGGGTGGATAAAAGAACAACACAAAAAAAACTGGAAGAATACACCCAGGCAAACACATGGTAAGACATTTATGAAAGAACCATCAGAAAAAGTAGCAAAAGAACTGCTCTTTGAGCAGGAACAAACTACGCACTATAACGGGGCTCCTGACGGAACACTTTTCCACAAAGGAGCACCTGAACAAAATAGGACTGTATAACGGAGACCTCACATACCGGAGATGCAAAAAGGACACCGAAACAGCTCTGCACATATTATGCAACTGCTGGACCACAGGAGGCAAAAACTATATGGAAGACCCCAAATGACTCTAGAAGACTTCTACAACCAACCAGTAAGGAACCTGTATGAGCTAATACAGGGAACGGATTGGCTGAATGGGCTGTAGTCAGAACATTAGGAGAATCCACAATACGCCCAAGAGGCTGAGGTGGTGCCAGCGAAGAGACCTAAGAGGTCGAAACAGCTGTCTCAGGATGCGAACTGAATAAATTAGATATCGACTCAACTATCTTTTTTTGATTTTATATATATATTGTACTGAAATGTTATCAGAACATGTTTGTTGGGTCCTGCACTATTGTGGTTTACATGCAAAGAATATGAACTGAACAATTTCGAACAGTTTGAACGTTTATTCTTAAGTTATTTTTGGGGGGAACACAATCAAGGATATACGAGAGAGTCACTTTATTTTGGAAAATACGATGAGAAAAGGGGTAATTCAATGAGTAACTATGCTTTACAACTTTTTTCACAGGCACAGTATTTAGAGCCTAGAATAAATGAAAATGAGATAGTTCTATTCATCTCTAGACATTTTAAACCTGAGTTATCAGAAATAATTGCGATACAGAATCTTAATAACATGGAACTATTACACTATTACATTAACTATTTATTAAGAATGGAAAGAAATATGAAACCTTTTAAAGCTAACGATAATAAAACACATAATAATTACAACAGAGATCAAAATAATAGTAATAATAAGAATTTCAATAACAAAAGATCAGATGAAAATTACTACTCCAACAGGGGGAATTTTCAAAACCAACAACAATACTATGACAATAACAATTATGACAGAACTCGAGCTAATAATAATTTTAATAATAGAACTTATAATAACAATAATAATAGATACAATCACAACAACAATACACAATTTAACAATAGAGAACAAAATAACAGAAGGTACGAAAGTAATCAAAACAATACAAGACGCACAAACTTTACAAGGTCACGTAGCTACGAACGGGACACAAACTCTAACATTAGACAAAATAATTGTACAAGATCTACTAGTGACAATAGAAGAATTAGTGAAAATTCTCCTGTTAGAGTCACAAATCGTCACGAAGTTGTGACAGATGCCATTGTTCATGCGGATTTTTAAATTCGGATGACACAGTTGATTTGCGGTTTAGCTATGTTCATCCTATTGAGTTTCTCAAACCGTATCAGGATCTACAAAAAAAAGAAAACATAGGATTAATAATTATTCATGGATTAATTGATCAAATAAATATTAAAGTTATAATTGATAATGGTAGTGAAACCTCTATAATTAAAGAATCACTAGTTACCAAGTTACCTAATTTTAAAAATAATATAATGAGAGTACCTAAAATAACATTAGTTGGGGTTAACTCTAAAAAAATAACGGAAACTAATAAGGCTATTTGTGTAAATTTAATTTTAAATAATAATATTTATAATATACAAGCTTTAATAATACCTAATATGGAGTGTGACATATTAATTGGATCAGATGAGTTAGAAAAACATGCAGCTATAATTAATTACCCAAATAAAACAATAACTTTAGGAGGAAATATCATTGAATTTAACTTAACTAAAGATGGGGGAATAGAGAAGGAAGAGACAGGAGACATAAATTATGAAGAAAATAATAATGAATGTAAAAGAAAGAATGTATGGTATGATGAAGGAGATGTGAAGAATGAAGTTGGTAAAAGGCAAATGAATCCAGGTAAAAGGACATTTGAATTATGTATTAAAGAAGAAATGAATCCAGATAAAAGGACATTTCAATTGAATGAAGAAAAGAAGGGAAAAGAAAATGATTTAAAGAAGCAAGGATTAAATGATAAAGGAATGGATTTTCATTGTGATAAAAAAGAGAGGAAAGGTGTAGAAGTATTGATGAAAAAGTACAGCGGATTAGTCAACAAAGAGTCAAGAGTTGCAAAAGATTATGTACATGAAATAAAAATAAGAGATCTAAAACAATTTAAACCAAAAACATACCCCATTCCATACAAATTAAAAGATAGAGTACAAGAAGCTATAAGAAAATTACTTGAAGACGGTATAATTGAATATAGTGAAACATCATACATAAATCCAATAATAATAGTTCCTAAACGTGATGGAGATTTAAGGATATGTGTCGATGCTAGAAACCTGAATAAGTGTACCATACCACAATATGAATCACCATTAACCGTAGAGGCTATTCTTGGAAGAATTTCCCAGGCAAATATTTTCACAAAATTAGACTTAAAACACAGCTTTTGGCTTATTCCACTAAAAGAAGAATGTCGACAATATACTGGTTTCATGATAGATGGAGTTGTATACCAATTCAGAGTGACACCATTTGGATTACAATCTGCGACATCAGCGTTGGTAAAAGCTCTACATAAAATACTTAACAAATATGAAAATTTTGTATTACATTATGTTGATGATGTGTTAATTTTTTCTAAAACAAGAGATGAGCACATAAAACATATAGAAATTGTGTTAAAAGAACTAGACAAAGCAGGCATGAAGCTAAACTCAGCGAAATGCGAATTTTTCAAAGAAGAAGTAACCTATCTTGGATATTTGCTATCAGCAGAAGGGATAGAAATTGACCCTGAAAGATTGAAATTAATCAAAGAATATAAACGTCCTACAAACCTTAAAACACTAAGAGGATTTCTAGGAATGCTGAACTATTTTAAGAGGCTGGTTCCCAATCTATCTGAAAAAGAAATACCACTTATAGAATTGCTACGCAAAAATAACAAATGGAAATGGACTCAAGAAAGAGAGAAAGCATTTCAAGAAATAATACATTTATTTCAAGAGCAAGTAAAGATATATCATCCAGACTATACTCAGGAATTCATTTTAAAAACAGATGCATCCATTCACAGATTTGCTGGAGTATTACTACAAATACAACAAGACAAAGAAGTACCTATCACATTTGTATCACGTTTAACCAAGAAGGCAGAAAAAAACTATAGCATCAGTGAACTTGAGCTAGCAAGCATAATATTTTGTATAAATAAATTAAGGTTTTATCTACTTAATAATAGGTTTACTATAGAGACAGACAATCAATCACTTGTGTCTATTTTAACAAATAAATACAAGAATGCAAGGATACATAGATGGTCTTTACTTATTCAAGAATATGATTATGTTATAAAATATGTTCCTGGAGTAAGCAATATTATTCCAGATGCAATAACCAGGATGGAAGGACATGATATCAAAAACCAAACAAAAGCAAAAATAGGAGTCAATATAATGAAGTCTGAGGAGGGAATATTTTCTTTAAAAGCGATAATCAAAGATCAAAGAAATTTAACTCAACATGAAAAATCAAGATGTTTTTATAATAACAATATTTATTACAAAATAATAAATAATTCTGAGCTATATGTAATAACTAAGACATTAGCTAGTGAAATTATTTCAGCGATACATGAGAAATATAATCACATAGGAGTAAGAAAGGTATACTTAATATTTAGAGAAAATTACTGTTGTCTTAATGATACGTCTCTTATTAAATACATTTTGAGACATTGTACTGTATGTCAATTGAGCAAAGAAAAAAACAGACATAATGAAAAATTACCAAAATCAATATTAGCAAAGAAACCACTAGAAACCATTGCAATAGATATAATAAGTAACTTAGTTCCAAGTACAGAAGGAAATAGACACATATTAGTAATTGTAGATATTTTTTCTAAATACATATCAGCTTATCCCTGTGCAAGAACAAATACAAGGAATGTAAAACAAATAATGGGAAGATTTTTTTTAGAATTTGGTACACCAAACAATTGTATAATGGATAATGCCACATACTTTAACAATAATAACTTTAAAAAATGGCTTATGAAATCAGATGTCACACCAGTATTTACTAGTATAAGACACCCTTGTGCAAATCCTGCAGAACGAGCAATAAAAGAGGTTGTGAAATATCTGAGACATTTAGTAAATAATGCACATTATGAGTGGGAAATGAACCTAGAGGATATAACATACTATTTAAACCAAACTCCAAATACTATAACGGAATTACCACCTGTGTACCTTTTAAAAAATTTATATCCAGAACGACCATGGCATATTAAGTATAATAAGACTTATGAGGAACTAATTGAATTAGCTAATAACAAAATTATAAGAAACTCTAGAAAATATGTGAAAAGAAGGTATAAACAAATAAATAAGCATACTACCTTTTCAAAGGGAGAATTAGTAATTCTCAGAGCACTCAAAGTTGCTAACTATAAACAAAAACAGTGCGCCAAACTTCAATTACCATATGAAGGTCCTTATACTATAGTTACAGAACAAGGAACCAATAGTTATGAACTTGCTAACCCAATCAATGGACAGATTAGAGGAATATTCCATATTTCTCAACTTCATAAGTTTTATGAATCTATAATAATATAAACTAGAATTAGCAATCAATAATAATTAATAATTAAGTTATTAGTAATAATTTTAATAGTTGATGAGATGTTGGTGTTAGGAAGTATGTTGTTTCAACAATTATGAATCCTGAAATATTTTATAATTTCAAAGTTTTTCCATCCCAATGCAATTTCAATTGAGGATGAAATACTGAAAGATTTTCTTAAAGTATTTATACTAAAATAAAATCCTTCAGAATATCAGGGAAGTTGTACTGAAATTGAGATGCTCATAATTAGAATTAAATAATGATAAATCTTAGAAAGTTTTACATCATATGTACATGAGAGATTTATGTCATATCCATCATTTTGAACAATAACGTTAAGATGAATAAATTACTATTTACATTTAATGTAAGATATTTTATATACCCTGTAGATTAGCTGATAAGGTTGACATTAGAAAATAACATTTGTCAATATGAACATTTTATTTTGATTAGACAATATGAACTGTCAGTAACTAAATTTTAACAAAAATTAGGAATTTTATAAAAAAGGAAAGAAGAAACGGAGAGGATATTCGTTAGCAACAAAAACAAAAAGAAAGTGAGAAGGTTGATACGTAACTAAGGGGGAGAGATTTTTTTTTGGTGTTAGAAAAGATTTTTCGAAATGATTTTGGAAGAAAACTAGAAAATAAAAGTAGCAGTGAATCAAAGGTAGATTACATAACTTACCTTCAATTTAACACAAATAATTAGTGTCCAGAAGACAGAAATCACAAGAAAACTGGTAATATAAATCATTTTATAATCAAACTTGTAACGACAACTAGTAAAGTCGTTTTTACACCTACGATCTTTGCTTTGCGCAAGACCGAACTTCTTTTTTCCAATCCAATCGATACGACGTATTTGGTAGGTACCTATTACCTATTATATTACGGCACTGACAGCGCCAGCAATATTCTGTCATAAAATTCTAGTTGGAATAGTTTGGAACGGTAATAGGTATTTGGAATAGGTATCTACTTGGAACAGGAACAGGTAATACTAGGTACGTCGAAAAGCTATTCCGTAACAGCCCTATTTTTTTGTTCCGAGAACAAGCCTTTTCTTTTATGTGATAGCAAGCTATTACAACTAGGAGTACCCGTATTTGTACGAGACCAGAAGTAGGAGCTATTTGTGCGCGATTGTGTTAATTTTAATTTAATATAGGTTGTAATAGAATAGGAGACCATACACGGATTGCAATCTGGAGATAGTAAACAAATTAATATTTAATCTTAACGTTTAATATTTACATCATATTTAATTTTTCCTTAAATTTAGACAACTTACCTTACCCAAAACACCCTGAGAGAGAGTCTACATGCATACATATGATGTAACAGAATTTTTTTAAATACTTTAATAAATACTATATTGAATAAAATTTTGTTTGATTTGGAATTCTGATTCTTCACTCACATACATGGAACATAATATTCATTGATATAAAATCAAAATATCAAAATTATTATATTCCATAACAATATATATATATAATCATGGTTATAACCCTTTCAGCAGAAGGGAGCGAAACGAAAAACGATGTTTAAAAATAATTTTAGATGTAGCCAAAGAATTGAAAAAAAAACTTGACATTTACTTGAAAAATTGCTTTAATGCGTGGTACTCGATTTTTTTTGCCTTTGGCGGCGCCTTCAATGAAGCTTTCTCCTTCTGAACCTATCAGATGAAAAAAACCAAACCCCCCCCATAAAAAAGCTATAGCTACGTGACTGCCTGTACTATTTGTAATAAATTGAAAATTATATCTCACGATGTGTTATTGTTTTTAATTCGATCTGCTGTGAACGAGTTCTTTTTAATTCTTGAAATTATCATGAAGTTATCAACTAAATAATAATAATAATAATAATTTATTGCTCAACAGAAAATCCATTTACAGAACAATATTATTAGAAAGTAGCAACATAAGTAATATAAGATTAGCAATCATTTATAGTATATAATATACAAATTATTGAAAGTAATACAAAATAGAAAAAACTAATAATGTAATTATTTTATACAACCATTAATTTAAAAAAAAACCTACCCTAACTGTAAATTAAAATAAAAATTCTGATTAGATTTATCAATAATGTGCATAAGTGAATTGAAGTGAAGGTCACAGTCATTTGCAATTTGATTAAAACTTGAACATATCATGTGTAATGGAGAATGAGAAAGAATGTTAGTTCTTGCATTGCCACAGTAAAAAGTGAGATTACGACGTGAGTGCAATCTTGGAATGAGAAAATTCAGCTGACTTAATAAATTCACGTAAAAGCTATTTTTACGTGACCGCTTAGAATAATTATTGACTGACACTTCATCGCAACTCACAGTCTTATGGATGGGACTTCCAACTTGCCTGTATATATACTGACTCCGTCTTCTATTACACCAGAAATGCACTGTAATATTTTTTGTGATTCCACAGACTACTGCATTCTTATTTCACAAATTAATGAATTGCCCTACAATACAATACTAAGATATAACTTGTGCAGAACTCTTACTTCCCATTTTTCTTTTATTGTTCGTTCTAATAAGTATATACGTTACTGTAAAGTTGAAATGTTTTTCAAGAAAACTCTTTTCCAAACAAATTCATGACTTCTGCTTTTTATTTCTAAACAAAAAGAATGGAAAATATATCTGCAAGACAGAACCCGGTTAATGTTACCACAAACGTCTTATTTAATATTTATGTTTCATATTTGACTTTGGCGACATCTATTACTGAACAGTTTTTTTTTATATTCCTTTCTTATAGTTTGAGACTGGGTTTTTTGTCGAACAAGTACTGCATGCTTGAATCGAAATACAAGGTGAGACTAGAATTAATGTAAGTTGGTTATTTATTTATTCATTTATTTATTTATTCAATTACAATATCCTCGGGCAAGCCCAATTACAGGATAAGGACAAACACAGGATAATAATGACAGGTGAGAAAAAAAAATGAAAAAAATAATACAATGCAATGGAAAAAAAAGTAAGCACTCATATACAGCTAGGCACTCACAAAAAGAGACTTACACAAATATTATATGCGAAGTGGAATCTTTCCTATGAATTACCCTGGAGAAAGATTCGTTTCATTTGTCTATTTTTTGTGCAGAAAATATCTATGTTTGACTCAATCGAGGAGTATTCAATGATAAGTTGGTTTAATGGTGAAAATTTGTGAGCGTTTGTCCTATGTGGTAATTCATAGAAAAGGCTATTGGTTCTAGAATTTGTTCTAGGAACTCTGAAATTTAGTAGCGATAGAATAATATCACATTTGAGAATATAATTACCACTTTTATATAAAAACATAACTGAACGCATTGAGCAACGACGAAGTAAACTACTGCTATTAAAACGAGAATAAAAGTGTTCTTGTGGTGTGCCTCTAACAGGATAAAGACCGTCCAAGATATAAGAAGCCGACTTAGAGTATCTTCTTTGTACTCGTTCCAAAGCGGAAACATGAATATTATAATTCGGGCTCCAAATAACACATGCATACTCCAGTTGCGATCCTACAAATACCGAGAACAAAATATTCAATGTGTTAATATTTTTGAAACATTTCACATTTCTAACTATGAAACCCGGCGACCGATATGCTGCAAAGACCGTTTTTTGTATATGAGGAACAAAAGATAACCTTTGATCAAAATAAACACCCAGATCTTTCAGGACATCTGGTCTGTCGAGGACAATGTTGCACAAGGTGTAATCAAATTGGATAGTTGCTTCTTTCCGACAAAAGGACCTTACGTTACATTTATTTGGGTTCATAGGAAGCTTGTTTCTGATACACCAATTATTGACCAAATTAAGGTTTCTCTGAAGTTTTAAGCAGTCATTAACGGAGTTTATTTCACAGTATAGTTTCATATCATCAGCATATATGTTTTTATCAATGTCAGCATCCAGATCTTCGGTAATGTCATTTATAAAAATGTTGAATAGTAAGGGACCCAATATAGAGCACTGAGGGACACCCGAAGTTTGAAGAAAAGGTTGAGATTTGTATTCTAAAGTTTGAACATATTGAGTGCGATCATTAAGATAAGAACTAAGTATAGCAATTGACATGTCATCTACACCAAATAAATTAAGTTTATGTAAAAGTAGGCCATGGTCAATTTTATCAGAAGCTTTGGAAAAATCAGTGTAAATAATATCAACTTGACTTCTCTTCTCCAGCACTTCACAAATGAATTGGGTTACGCAAAATAGATTCGTAACTGTGGACCTACCAGATATGAAACCATTTAGGTATGATGATATTACTGACATGAAACGCAGGGTGATTATGGACGACTATTTCTAACACTTTGGCGAAATTGTTTAGAATAGCTACTGGACGATAAATACTTATATGTCATTCTTTAACCTTTTTTTAAATATGGGGCAAATCCTAGAAACCTTCCTACAATCGGGAAACTTCCTAAGATTGAGAATGAGATTAAAAATTCTGTAGAGGGGTTTGCACAAAGTATACGCACAGTCCCTGACTAAGAAGGCCGGTATTTATTCGGGTCCATTTGTCTGTTTCGGCTTAAGTTTCTTAGCAGCCACTAAAATTTCGTTTTCAGAAAATTCTCTGATACTTAAAATATTCTGACTGTTATTATGACTATCGAGAGAAGGTGCCCGACGGAGTAAAATGATTGGAGAAAAATCAAGCGAACCCATCAACCACCTCCTGTGGGCCATTATATTCAAAACTTTCACATACCATTTGAGCAGGAATACAGGAACCAATCTTTGCGGAATTAACAAACGACCAAAACCGATTAGGATTGTTTTTAATGTCAGATGCAAGATTTTCGGTAAAATTTGTATAAGCTTTCTTGGATTCTTCTTTAGTAGTTGACCTAATATTACTAAATGATGAATAATCAATGTCAGAACGACTTTTGCGGTATTTTTTCCAAGCCTTAGATTTTACTGAAACAAGGTTGATTAGACGTTTTTCAAACCAAAGAGGATAGTTATAATTAGTTATAATTTTTGGTGGAACTGTTTTATTAAAAATGTCATTTAAAATATGGTAAAATATATCAACTGCGCTATTGACATCATTGCAACCATCAAGCGGAGACCAATCAGCAGAGGCAATACTGTGATAAAGAGAGTGAAAATTGCACTTTTTTAAATTGTAGCCACCTGAGGACTTCGCGACTATAGTTGAAACAGAATTATCAAGTTTAAGTTCCATGGACATTGCTGGATGGTGCTTGTCCTCGGGCAATAGCGGATCAACCGATTTAGAGACATTGCATTCAATATTGGATAAGACTAAATCAAGTACTTTATTATAACTATTCAGAATGTAATTGTATTGTTCAAAGTCAAAGAAATCCATGAAGTTAATTAGTGGAGGAATATATTTTCCTGGCATAACACCATTCGAAAGATAATTGGCATATTCTGTGATATTGAAGTCACCAAAGATAATAATGTTACTGTTGAATATAGCATACAAAGACTCGAATGCGTCATATAAATTATCATAGACATCAGAGTTCATTTGTGGGGAAATATAAATATTAAATATAAATAAGTTCTTTGAGCCTGCCTTGATATTTACTGCAATGATATCTATAGACTATAGATGGTATGACTTGAAAAGCATCCACAAATGAACTGTGGTCGAATAATGTAGCATTAAGCAATTTATTCACAGCCAACAAAGCACCACCACCTCTAGTGTTATTTAAGAGCTCATATTTCCTGTCAGAACGAAATATGTCAAACTTATTAGTATACAAAAACTCGCTGTTGTAAAAATTATCGTTCAACCAAGTTTCGGTAAATGCGAGTACATCAAAGGGACAAGCAATTGGAGCATTAAGAAGTAAATCATTAGTTTTGGTGCGAATACCCCATAAGTTTTGATAATAGCAAATAAGGGTTGTTGATTTATTTTTGGCTGTAGTATTAACTTTGCCAGAAAATTCGGTTGATTGCTATGGCGATATTATATTTGATCTCAACAAGAGCTATAGAAAGTTTTGGTGTTTCGAAGTTACTCAAGACAGTTGTGAATTATAATAATTATTTTATGGAAAATCTGGTCCATTCCAAATTTTGACGGCTCTGTTTGATCTCACTACTACTGCGTAGAATGCGCTAAAGTCAGTACAAAAATTCTAATATTGCTATCATCTAATTCAGTATGTTTTCTGCTGTTTTGGTATATTGAATGCGTCATTTGACATGTGACGTATGATAGTGGACAGGTAATGTGGAACAGTTGACATATGCCACGTGACACATATGACATTTGACAGCAAGCGTGGCTAAAGTGTTCGCAACTTCTCCAGCGTCTATTTGGTTTCTATCACTTCAATCTTGATAACATTTTCCAGATAAAAGCACATCGAAAAATCTTTTTCTTGAACTGGAACACTTGAAAATGTAAGTTTCCGCTTTCGTGCCAAAAACAAAGCTTTGTCAGTTTTATGTATTTCTAGCCTGTAGCTATAGAAAATAGAAAGAATGCTTATTCGATATTTCGGTTGATTTCACCAGAATATATTTTATCTGGGAATACTTATAGAACAAATTTGGCCAATTGTAATCTAATCCTGCAACTTTATCCCGAGCACAATTATCTTTGAGGATAGTTTGAAGCACCATTTTATAAAAAAAATTGTTTCACAATATTAATAGAGGAGTACTGAGTAGATGTATTGCTCAGTACTCTGACAACAATTCACTTAACAAAATAAAGTTGAAAACTCAGTTATAAGAAAGACGGATTAATAGAGCGTTAAATAAATTCAATTGGAGGAAGACATACCTAATGCTGCATTTACATACAAATTAATTCGTTCGCTTGTGCTCGCAGAATGCTCGCCAGAGGTTGCGGAACTATTAAACTGGATTGAAATCGAAAATAAATGGATCAATATTGGGGTCATATATCAAATAAAATTGGGTTATGTTGTGATGGGCAGAAGAATCAAGAAACGATGGATCACTCTTAAAACCACCACCTGGTCAACTTTGTTATTAACGTGGCGACCACTGTGGCGTATTGGCGAACAAACTAATACATGTATACACTTGCTTGGCCTGGTGGTATCCACCGATTGACGTTCTCCTCTCTTCTCAGGTCATTAATGATGGAACATCGACCACCAACATACATTTTTAATTGTTCACAAGGGATACAAATTTCCTTAGATGATTTTCTAGCTTTTCGGCTCGAACTGGAACAGTTGCAAGCATGAGTGACTTTGTTCGTTTATAATCTAGTGCGAAGAAAATTACATGGGTGCCATTTTGAACAACGCTTACAACGGAATAACAACGTTGAGAAGGACTGTGTTGAAGCGATCACTTCCTCTGGCAGGTCCTTTCTCGTGACCACTTTGAGCATCATAATATACCGCCGTTAGCCCTGCAAGTGAAAAAATATTTGTGAGGTGTCGCTTTGTGAAATTTCATGCGATATAAGTAGAATCACGTAAAAATAACACGCTTGATGCCTCAAATGTCACAAAGCGATATTGATCGGACTGCGCTCATGGTGTGTACTCTCTTTGCTTTAGCGGTGGACTTACAGCTTAGCATAAATTGATATTGATTTGATGACATTTATTGTTTTATTTTGTCAAGGAAGATGGGAAGCGTATTTCAAATCATCATAAAAAAAGTGCTCGATTCCCGGAGAGACATTTAGTTACTTATACTTTATCAGGAGAGTTGAGTTTATCAAATCAACACAATTTACCCCTTCGAGTAATATCATTATTGTAGCAAATGACCGAAATAGTGTGATCCAATAAAGTATATCAAATTACGAATTTGTCACGTTTTCAGTGAAGCCCAGAGAATATCGACATCCGCCTAATTCGTAGTGATTCCTAGTTTGAACCATAAGTAAGATAAAAACTCCAATAGTCAATTTTTGTCGAATCTCTGTCAAATTTGAAAATAAAATGGTACGTTATGAATTTACAATGAATGCAAAATACATTATATAGGGTAAATTCTTGTATTGTTCGCATTTTCCATTTCCCCGTGGAAATTAAAAGTAACACGGCATGACACGTCACTCATACAATATAAAACGACTGGATGTTATTCAAAGTCCCGTCTGACGGGACTTGCACTGTCTCTGTTTCTCCGCTTGTGCAATATGATGAGGCTGCTGCCAACGATCTATTGTTGCCGCTCCAATTGTTACTAGAACGCCAACCGCAAATTTCGGGTTATATTTTTGTAATATTATTGTCGAGAATTATTGCATTTTTTTCTTATTTCACGCTGGATATACTTTGCACATCTTCCAAACAAAATAAATTAATCGTAGTTTTTTATCTTTATTTTTGTTAAATAAACTGGTGTGAATAATATTATCCCAGGAACAATTCACTGGAGTATATACAAAATGGGGAAAGGAGTCACTAATACCAACTTTGTGACGATTTATAGTAGAAGCCTTGATTATATACTCAAGGGTAGAAGTTACATTATTAGTTGCGTGAGGACCAGTATAGTGAAATTTTCAGTCAATATTCAACTTTTTGATATGACCTTGTAAATTATAATGTTGGCGTCGATATTTCTCCTTCCATATAGTTTGACGCTGTTATGTATCTTTTTCATATAATTCAATTCCCTATTATAATCTCAAGTCAAAATTTCAATGGTTACCCTGTATACTGGGAGTTAAGTGGAAACTCCACTTTTCCATTTGATCCAACACGGTACCTATTCAATATGTCACATTACACATAAAGTTCATTATTTACGATAAGTTTGCAATAACAAAACATGACAGATGTCTTACATCGTTGCCACGTTGTAATTTTTTTCCAGCTGTTGGCATAAAATTATAAAAAAAGTTGTTTATTGTATGATTACATCCAACTCAAAAATAAAAGCAGAAATTATAAAATTTGAAGTAAATACATAAATTTCAAGATGTCGAAGTTTGAAACCATAAGTTTAACTGAAAAATGTTATCTTTATGCACATATTGAATTGCATCTTTATTGTAGTATTAAGTAACAATGTATTTATCAAAAACTTACATGTCTCACAAAAGTAATAGGAACTAGCGGTCCACCGATATCTCACTCTCCCTCTCAAATTATTATATTAGGGATGCTATCATCTCCTTGCAACCACTTGATAAAGACTCATGCATCGCGACGCAGTGTTCGATACTCTCTTTCAAATAGTTATGAAAATATCAGAGTAGGTATATCTTACACAGTGCAAATAACAAATTATAAAATGCGAATGAAAACGACAAACCAACACCAGAAATTCTGATAAAATTGTCTGATTTTGAAAACTCAAGCCTGGCAGCCAATATGTGGACCGTAACTTCCCCCTTTATATAATAATTAATTATTCCATTTACACTTTGGATATTTAGATTTTGTTCAGTGGCTGCAATTGTTACTACAAATGGCAAAATTTCAAACTTATAGTAAACCATGTACAACTTTAATCCCATATCGTAGAGTTTCAGTAAATATTTGACTTGTGTCAAGTGTAGTGGTAGTCAATATTTCACTTTTTGATATAGGATTAATCCTTCTATATAATAATCGAAAGTAATTATTCCAGCCTCTCATTTGGTTGATCCTCGTACATCGAAATATTTTCGTATTTCATATGATGCAACTTTTATATAAAAATCGAAAGTGAATAAAGTATAATAAAACTTCAATTAATATTTAACTTGGTCAAGCCGTTCTTTTTCTTGTAATGTTAATTAATATTCCAATTATTCCTTTGATTTGGCCTTGTGTGTCGTAACCTAAAAATTAGTATTCCAGTATTCCACCCTTTCAAATGGATTAACCCGGTATATTACAATTTAAGCCAATATTCCACCTTTTCATTCGACTCAACCTTGTATATTATAATCTAAATATCAATATTTCACCCTTTCAGATATTTTAACGCTGTGTATTTACTTTTTCGTGTAATTTATATAGACAATTTTCTAGAATGAATCATAACCAATAACCAGTATTTCTATTATCATCAATATTGGATGACAAGTACCTGCTGTATATTTTAAAAATACCTATAAATAATTCAATTTTAATTTTATCAATTTGGAACCGATTTCTGTATTAAAACTACCGATTGCTCTAATATAAAAACACAATAAAACATATTCATGTAAATAATCAACAAAAAACGCCCTTGCCTTCCACCTCTAGCAGGCTGTGAGTAGTCAGGCAAGTGTTGACAATTTGAACAAAGGCTGGTAGTTTCAACTGGACGCGTATGAATTACCTCTTGTCCAATATCGTGATTATTTTTAATGAAAATCGTGGATAGGTAGTTAACAGAAACACGGGAAAATATGTGTTAAAAGTGTTGTTTAAATATTAAATAGTGTTATATATTTTACCATGATGTGTTATCATATTAAAGGAACGATTAATTATATTTGTTGAAATTTCAATTTCAAGACGTTCTTCCCATCCGGCGTACAATGGATCGGTCTTTTCCGATTGTAACAATTCAAGTAGGTACGAAAACTTTTTATCTCAAAACTTATCGATCGAAATTTTGAGCGGTATAGAGTTAAATAGAATTGAAAACTTTAAATTGTGTACAAAAGAAGTTGGTTTTGGCCGTTCAACCGGATCCACTGAGAAAAAGGCGACCAAGGTAATATTATTTCCTTAATATTATAGAACTGTTACTGGGTTTTTTGAACTATCCGGAACCATGAATGTTTTACTTAGGAAAATAGTACTCATCTATTTTTAAAGAAAATTTCTCGAAAAATTTACAATAATATAGGTACAAGAAAATATTCAAAATTATATTTTCTTTTTTCTTAAAACCATACTCCTTTTTTCTATGATATTGTTTTGAATATAAATAATATTTATTGTGGAGAGGGAATGACTCCTTAATGTGAGATTTTGCAGGATATATGAAAAATTGACATTACAGTTCCATTTTTATTTAAATGTCCTTTAAGGACTTTCAGGATGGAAAAATTATAAGAGCTCACAGAAAACAACACAATGTTAAGAAAAGTAATTAAATTTATAATAGGCTTACAAGATAAAAGTTCTTAAAATGTAGAAGTTATTGATTTACTTTGCTAGATTAAAAAAAATAAGAAAAGGACCCCGCGCTTCTCCTATGGCAAAGTAGCTTTCCGTCAAATCTTATTTGGATATGATGTTGTACTTGACTTCTTGACCAAAAGTGTCCATGGGAGAAATTCAATCCTGTGAATACAGTTGGCAGAAGCAAACGTGATCCCTGGTGGGCGTGTTCATGTCGCTGTAGTGGTATTTTTGTAGTAACAATTCGATATTTTGAATCGATATAGTTATTTTCCTAACAAGTGCGGAAAGTGATACTTTCTCGCACGCGACTGCAGTTGACCCGAACGACAAGGAGCGGAGTTCGGGCAAGCTGTCAAGTACGGGAAAGACACTTTACGCATGAGTTAGGAACATTATTTTTTCTACGACCGTATATACAAAAAAGTAAACCAACCCATTCTTCAGAATTCATTTATTTCAACATACATATATAGGCGAGCGGCGCACCCCTAAAAAGATGCACAAAAAAGCGAGTTGACCGACCACTACAAAACGCAAGGAAAAAACCAATTGGGATCGATTAATTATATTATTAGCAACAAAAAACCTCAATAACATTTTTTTGTCCCGATGGTCAGTCATTTGTTATTAACCAAAAACTTGCAAAATTACGGAAAATGGAAAAATCGTTACGCTAATCATTTTTTAAGGTAAAATGGATAAAAATAAACACTTTTTGACTCCCGACATTTTTTCGAAAAATGCTTTGTTTTCAAGTTATCGGCAATTCAAACTCAAAAATCGACCGAAAAATGGATTTTTCGAAAAAATTTTCTCGGCTTCTACCACAGCTTTTTCAAATTTTCAAAATGCAAATTACTCGTGAAAACATATACTATTAGATGGTATTTTTTATTTTCTTGCTACATTCATTTACCTTGTCGAATTCGTCATACCAAATTCGCGAAATTTACGGATTCCAAGGCGGATTTGCCGTGACGGAGTGCGTAACGTGTACTGATTTGCGGAACTATTTTTCGATTAATAATGTTAATTATAATACGTTTTTTCTTTTGCTATCGTTAATTTTTGTTTACACTGTCTACTGTTTAAAAAAAGCTTTTCTCAAATAAAAAATTCTTCCATCTACATTTTCGATCAATTAGCAATATTTTATACAAAGATTAATTAATGAAAACTATTTAGACAGAAATCTATTTACATAATCTAATATAAACATTACTTTATAAACAAATATTCCGATTGCATTCAAACTAACCGCGTCTTTGCTCGTCTTGTTTTGTGATTTTCACTTGTTTAAACTTGCACAAACACGCATAGCTGTTTACATGGCAAAACCCGAGATTTTGTCAATCGTACGTATTACTTTATAATAGCGTTTTCAAGTGTCTACGGTGGAAAGTTTATAGTAGTTTGTTCATTTTGAAATAAGTCTCATGCTAATTTAACATTCATAACTTAATAATTTTTATAACATATATTTTGTAGCAGAAATTAATAAAACATTAACGATAGCAAAATAAAACGTATTATAATTAACATTATTAATCGAAAAATAGTTCCGCAAATCAGTACACGTTACGCACTCCGCCACGGCAAATCCGCCTTGGAATCCGTAAATTTCGCGAATTTGGTATGACGAATTCGACAAGGTAAATGAATGTAGCAAGAAAATGAAAAATACCATCTAATAGTATATGTTCTCACGAGTAATTTGCATTTTGAAAATTTGAAAAAGCTGTGGTAGAAGCCGAGAAAAATTTTTCGAAAAATCCATTTTTCGGTCGATTTTTGAGTTTGAATTGCCAATAACTTGAAAACAAAGCATTTTTCGAAAAAATATCATAAGTCAAAAAGTGTTTATTTTTATCCATTCTACCTTAAAAAATTAGCGTAACGATTTTTTCATTTTCCGTAATTTTGCAAGTTTTTGGTTAATAACAAATGACTGACCATCGGGACAAAAAAATGTTATTGAGGTTTTTTGTTGCTAATAATATAATTAATCGATCCCAATTGGTTTTTTCCTTGCGTTTTGTAGTGGTCAGTCAACTCGCTTTTTTGTGCATATTTTTAGGGGTGCGCCGCTCGCCTAATACATATATACAAAACTTTAACCAAAAACTATTAATTATTATAAATATTCCTATTAAAAACACAATTTGTTGCATTCTGTAAATTACTCAAAATTGCCGGTCCAGTGGAGTTATTGGGTGTTAACTGGTGAGTAGATGACGTCGAGGAGGATGACATCGGTTGCAGGTCACATAAAGATGATGATGAAGGTGACGGCAACGGTTTTAAGTCATATGTAGATGAAAGAATTTTATTTGATATATTTATTTTCTTTCACATCAAATCCGGGTGGTTTGATAGTTGTTTTGTGACACTACTTTAGAGAATGTACAGGGTTATATCAAAATATCTCCATTATTTTATATTTCCAAAAAATTAAAAATGCAACAAAAAGCTAGAAAAGATGTAGATTTTATTGGATGGACTATTTCGTTAATATTTATTCACCTGTTGTAACAATAGTTATAACTTCCTAAGTAAAAAACTATCTAATAAGGTCAAAATTTGCATAATTTTACTTTCCCGCACTAAAATGCGTGCGAGAAAGTGGGTTAAAACGCACGGTCGTAGAAAAACCAATTATCTATACCATAAATGTTAACTGTTAAGAGATATGTAAACAAAGTCAAACTTGCTAAAAATGTAACTTTAAATATTGATAAAAAAAATTTATATTGGACCAAAACTAAAATTACCGTTTGCCCTAAATGTCTATATTTTCAAATTACATGACTGTATTAATGTCATGAAAAAGAAGGGTCAAGTTTCTAAGGAAAGCAACAAAATATGAACTGATTATAGTGCAGTGTTGCCGATGCAAAAATGAAAATTACCCGAACTTACTATTCAAATTATCAGAATTTGTCAAAATTACCAAAAGGACACATTGTTTATCTAAATAACCTAACTCGTCTGGAAAAGTGCGCAGGACACTCGTCATGCTGTAATATCTTACAATAAAGCAGACAACCAATTATCCAGAAAATCCAAATATGTATCACCATTTGAAGTTCGGAGAAATATGAACCTGCGATCTTTCCGTCAACTATACCACATCAAACATTAGGACTTCCTCTACCTAGAGCGGATTTTCTTCAGACCAATAATGCTTATTATGCAGATTAACTCCACCCGCACTATTAAGCGTAGCCTCGTCTGCCCACAAAATTTTTGACATGATACGCGGTTGTTCTTCTAGCAGATTAAGGGCGAGTTGTACCAAACACCTGAACACGGTTTAAAGATGACTGATGTTTATACTGATGTAATTGTTGATACTAAATACATCAATCAGCCACAGTCTGAACATCAGTTATCATTAAACCGAGTTTAGGTGTTTGGTATAACTCGCCCTTAACAATTGCAGTAACCTGAGATTGAAGCAGCATTTGATTGGACATTAAGGCTCCGTTATTAGCCACTACGGTAAAATAATGAACCTCAGCTTCCACTGAAAACCACAAGATGGGGAGAGGATATGGTTTTATCCAAAATTTGGATCATATATTTTCGGAACTGGTAATTCAGTTGACCAAATAAGTGGTCAATGGTTGATTACCATTATAATATTGAATAAATACTTGATCAACCGTGTACCGGACAAATAATCACGTGTCGCTCCCCACTGATCCCCACTTCCCATGCCAGTTTGTATCATTCGATACAATACCGAGTGATATATTTATTGAGATGTTATAGTTTTCGATTAAATTTACATTTCTTATCTGTTAACCGGTAACGAGGCAACGAGGGTGAATTATTATCTGAATTGTTTTTGATACGTTGTGACCCTATTTATTATAAAATTTATATCTCTATTATTTTTCCGTCTTATTTCGATTATTTTTTATACAGTGTGGAAACCACTTAGGGAATAAAATTCTTTTTGTCATTATTTTGGATAATTATAAAAAATGCCGAGACACGTCAACTTT
>CAJUYI010003322.1:0-24122 GCA_910591695.1 Galerucella pusilla | reverse complement strand
GTAAAATGGCGAAACCGATACCACTTTTATGACAGGCGTAGCGACTCTTAATACTAGCTCCATGGTTTACTTCGTCGTCTGACTGACAAGTACACTGTCAGTTTTCGATATATTATGAACGTACTCGTTATGTCATCAGTCATTTTTTTTACACTTTTGACCTTTTTATTCGAATGATTTTATCTTGATAGGTAATTTCAAGCAGAAAATATGTTGAAGACAATCTCCTGGGTATAGAAATAGGCAAGAGTTGTAACATTTGTGTGGGTAATATCCAGTATGCTCGTGTTGAATACTATACTTTATCCACAACTATATATATATATATATGCTCTCATTAGCCTCATGATTATGTATGTATGTATGTGTGATTTTTGGGGTGACATTCACTGAGACCTAAAAGGTCTATTGTGCCCCCTTACTTCTACTCAGTTTCTGAGGAGAGTCTCAGAAACTAGTAGTTCCTTTAGTCCTATTTCCCGGAGGAATTTTAGGATGTCTGCAGGCTTCAACTTAGGCAAATGTTCCTCTTCTATCCAGTAATCTCCCAGGTGCTGTGCTCTAGGATTCTGGAGTGCTGTGCAGTTGGAAAGTATGTGGATGGAGGTTTCTTCTTCCATTCCACAAAATCTGCATTCTTCTTCCTCCACTATTTTGAGCTTTTTCAGGTGCCCATTCAGGCGACAATGTCCCGTTAGGATCCCTGTCAAAACTCTTAGCGCAGTTTTACTTTGACTTATGCATTCTTTTGATCTCAACAGGTTGTAGTCACCCAGAAGAGTCTTTGATTGTATAAGCCCTACTAGATCTTTCCAATGGTCAGATCTTCTCTTTTTCTCGGCTTTACTTATTTCTTCCAATATTACATTGGAGCTGATTCCGCAAAAGGGTTCGGGCCCCCAGAAAGGTATTTCAGTCCCCCTCTTTGCTAGTTCATCTGCTATTTCATTTCCTTCTATTCCAGTGTGTCCTGGAATCCATAGTAAGGTGACTATGTTGTTCTCGCCTAGTTCATGATTAAGGTTACCTAAAAATAATTTGATTATATTGGAAAGTACTAAGCTGAAAATTACGTTATTGTAAGAATACCTTTGTCATTAGATAGGTATGAACTGGCGCTTCTTTAATAAATTTACTGACTTCTTCGGGCGTAAGAGTTTTAAATTTTTTCAGTTGATGGCCCTCGGACTGGCGTTTTAAATATGCCTGTAAGTTCATGTGAGTCTCTAGGTGGATACTATGGTAAATATTCAATGTACTTTTCAGCATAGAATAATATGCCCTCAATGATGATGACTTGTATTTTTTAGCAAGTTCATCAAAATACACTAGGATAACATTTTCAGAAAAAGTCGATGTTTTTTGTGCCAGTTGCCAATCCATAAAACTTTTGTACACCGCATCATATTTACATTTTGACTTGTTAGGTAGGAGATTTCCTGTAGCGCTAGCCGCTAATTTTAAAATGTCTGACGGTGTACAAGACGTATCTTCTAAATCTGATTCACAATTAGACATTTCTCTAATGATACCAGAGATAAGAAGTAAATTCACAAATTGTCAAATTTGACGCAACGATTGAGTATTATTATTCCATCGAACTGTCATTATTATTCAATTCTATATGGTAATGCATGGCAATACTTGATAAAAATCGCATATTTAACAAATATATATTTATTAATAGTCGCCATTTAGCGACCTCGCCGCCCTAACTATTATACATCCCTTCAAAATCACAAACCTGCCAGGTTGAACTGAATCAATTAAAAAGTACTGCTGGGCTCAGTGCACTGCGACAACTAATCTATAAAGTACCAAGCTCAATACGTTGCAACCCTTAAAGTCATTGTCATTCCATTCATTATCTTTAATAATTTAAATATCCTAAACGAGATTCTGTTTCAAAAGAAAACGAGTCGATATATTCTAAAAAATCTACGTGATCTGTTTCCGTAGCACCCTAATTTTCCGGAATGTTCGCCATTCCGGGGGTAATTATTGTTGGTTAAATTGTTATTATAATTGAAGCGTTTGCGTGAACGGTGTAGCTAAATGTAAATTGAGATTATGACTCACACGAGAGAGATGAGTGGGCGCTGCCGTCTATATTATTTCCGCACCCAACTTGATGTCGAGATTAATAATTTGAATTAGCGGATTAAAAATGTCTAGCATGATTTTTTTTTCATTATTTGCTGCAACTCTTTGGAGACTGTATAGTTTGTTGAGTGACACTTTTTGCAATTAATATTGTTCAAAATTTCCTTCTCTACGCAATATACGCATATATACAGCAAATGTAGGAATGGTTCAAAGAAAGAAGGCTCAGGATGTGGAGTTTACTCCAGAGCACTAAGCCTAAGGGTTAAGTGGGGAATGGGAAAAAATACCAGCGTGGTTCGAACAGAACTGGCTGGTATCTCAATTGCCACAAAATAACTAACCGGAAAGTGAATTTCTGGCAAAAACATAACGATCTGCACTGATAGTAGACAATCCCTATTAGCCTTGAACAGACAACGTGTTATATCGGGGCTAGTACTATAGTGCCACCAAGATTTAGCTAACGCCTCGACACATAACAAAATTATCCTGAGCTGGGTTAAAGGGCACGACAGGAGTAAAGGTAATCGCATGGCTGATTCTTTAGCCAGGGAAGCTGGATGCAGGATGTGTGAACAGGAAGATGAAACTGTCAGGCATGCCATGCGAGTGTCCGGAGTTATAGTCAATAAGAGAGTGTGTGTTCGGTGAGTCTTGGCCTACACCTGCCTATATAAAGGAGATGTCTCCTAGTGACCTGTCCACCTTTCTGGGAAGGACAGGATGGGCGATTACCTAGGAGGACAACTCCTCGGGAGGATGTACAATGCGTCTCATGTTGCCTAAGTTCTGTGAGCCTACACTCACCCTCCCTACTTTACAGATAAAGATACATCATACTGTAAATATAGTCACAAAACGTACTTTTTTATTATTTCGGTTTTAAATTCTCAGTGGTTGTCAAATTTATCACTTTCAAGGATCAAATAATGGATACTATATCACACTATTGTTGCTTTCGTTTATTTGGGCTTCAAGCACTTGTGCGTCGTCACGACTTTTAAGCAAAACGAACACGATTTCTTAGGATCCTCAAAACGACTTCTCATGTGCCAATGCCAATGAATTTCCTGTGTTGTTAGAAGAACAGTTTTCAATTATAATGTCTCTGATAATATAATTCTGCATATTTAGATATTTTTAGTAAGGTTTAAATCGTAATCGGCACAATCTTAAACTTTAAATAAACGTCAAACCGGTCAAACGTCTAATATTTAATGTCCTTGGCATCCGTGGCTTGAAGCTTATACTTTTCGGTATGTGCTCAAGGGGCAAAGGGAAAGTAAGACTAGGCGTCACGCCCGGTAATAAACGAACGAAATTCAGTCACTACGAGCTGCTACCAGCAGCCAAAAGTGAATAATCGAAAATACCTTATAAGAAGTTCGGACCCCATGTATTTCAATTCCTGCTCATGGTAGAGGGCGCTAGTTTAATCCGTATACCAGAACAGCCAATAATAAAACTCGATTTCATGCTGTTTTATTGGTCCTTGACTGTTCGTGGTTTACGTTGAAACACAGAATACACAATCCCAAGAAAAAGCGGAGCTTGTGCTATTCATTTTCTGAGTGCGCATATCTGACAGTTGCCATTTTAAGCCCGTTATCAGTCAATGACATGTGATTTTATTGTTTATCAAAGAATTTTCTTTGTTATAAGCTTTTTGATTATTTACATATTTTTGTGTGTTTTGAACGATAAAATTTGTTTACAAAATTACATTTATTAGTTATGGCGCCAAAAACTTGTGCAATTCGTGGCTGTCATCCAAGTGATAGATAAATAATTGAAAAACACAACAAAACTTCGATATCTATGGAGAAAAGTTTACTGTCGATTCTTTCTTATAACTTCGTTGTCACAGATATCAGTACATATTCTCTGGGTGTAAAATTTAATTCAGAATCTGGTGAAATGTAACTTTCAAATATGTGAATAATAAAAATTTCATATTCAAGCACCATACTTATTGTAATTTTTTGATCATTGTCGAAACAAGTCATAAAAATGAACAATTATTATTTGAGATTCTTTGGTTTCACTTTTTTGCGTGTAGTTAACATTTATTTTACATTTTTTTAACAATTTTCTCAGTGTAACTTGATCCGTTTTCTGTCAACGTCAGTTTGGAGGTCACGAAATTTTGCCCCCAAAACATCAAAGGATTTACTCCGGCTTTCGCTTCTTGTTTGGCTGGTGTATTCTGTGGTTGGAGTAAGTGCGGTTAGGAAAGAAAAATGAAAAAATTCTTTGGTTAAGAAATCCTGTTTTTGTCCTCGTTTTCAAAACTATCGAAAATTGTGATCGTTTGGAGGTAAAATAATTAGCTGAATGTATTTATCTTTTTTACTACACTATTTTGAATCCTCTGTGTTTTATCTATTAATGTTTTTGTCATTAATAATGTTTACTATTCGACTACTGTCATCTATAAAAGTAAGGTAATTGTTGATACCGTTCTAAATGGGTCCAGAAGAAGCAATGCGCGACGCGGTGGTGAAGAAAACTATTTGGATAGACCATTTTGAGGACAGATTTGGTCAATTTTCCCCTATGAGTTCGTTCTCCTTATCTAATTTATACTTGAGTTAACGAAAGCTCGCTAATCTCCAACCTAGACAATGATAGCCTTTCAGCTGATGAGTAATGACATTTGACATGTTCAGTCTAAGGTCAGTGTGGCCAACAAAAAGTGATTTTTTGCGACAAGAATGACAGTTAAGGTCTACCATTCGAAACATAAGATTTTTGCATGTTTTTTATCATTGCGAACATCTATATTGCTTCATTGAAATAATGAATACACCCTCGAAGCGTATATTTTGAAATTTAAAATGACTTTTTAGCTGAATACTCAACATATCGGTGGCCAATAATTCTAAGAACTTTTGGCAAGTAACCATTTCATATCTGTTATTCTGTCACTAGTTATGTCAAACGTCAATTATATTTATTTTTGTTGATATTCGTTTGATTGTGTATGTCAATTTTCGGTTAGATTTTTGTAGCATTTCTAGTTAGTTAGTTGTATCTCTATTCTTCTAATCACTTTCTCCACTGACATCTGACATAACTAGTGATAACAGAAATGAAATGACATGCCAAGAGTTTCTAGAATGATTGGCCACCGATATGGTGAGTATTCAGCTGAAAAATCATTTTAAATTTCATGATATAGGCCTTGGGGGTGTATTCATAATTTTAATAAAGCAATATAGATGTTCGGAATGATAAAAAACATGCAAAAATCTTATGTTTTGAATGGTATACCTCAACTGTCATTCTTGTCAGAAAAAAACCACTTTTTGTTGGCCACACTGACCTTACACTCAACTTCTTTGTTGACACTTGCTCCACCTGTCTATTGTAACTAACACACTTTTTGTTTCATATTTTATATCAACTTTATACCCATTCTATTTATTTATAATGAATAAAGTGTATTTAGTGCCACTAGTGTTAGTGATTTTTAACTGTCAACTAGAAGCAGGAACGAAAGGTATGTTTTTAATTTGAAAACCACTTTCTTTAAAAATATTAATAGACATTTTAATATTAATAGAAATTTGAATGGATTTTTTCAAATCTACGAGCTTTATTTCAGATCTGTCATCAGTGCTGTCAATTTTATCTGAAATATAAGGCTGGTTTTGCCAACGGATGATTGTTAAATCTTAAAATTATTTAGTGTTTAATGCTTAATTCACAAAGTTTGCAGCTTTCAATTTTACACGTTAAGAATTACGTAAATAATGCAAGTGCGTGTATTTGGCTATTTTTCTCTTCTTTCCATGATTAATTGCCTCAAAATTTTTAAGTTTTATCATTTTAAAGGTAAGCCACATTATCGTTACAAAAAAATTGACTTTTTAAATTTAAAAATAAATATAAAACGAGGTTTTATCTACTAAAGTTTGGTGTCAACAGTATTATAATATTTAAGCAAGTTATTTGGATGTTATTATTTGACCAAATAGAAGAAAAGATTCAAATAGGCACCTTTCCCTTAAAAGAGCGTCAGCTTCTTTTGGTTTCATTTAGAAGAAAAGATTCAAATTCAACATTGTTTATGTGAAAATAATCCGCGATAAAAGAATTGACTGTATTTCGTGCCTAACACACAAAATTTATGGGGTACCGATTGTTGTAAATCATGTAAATCTAGCAGAAAAATTGCTGTAATGGGGATTGAACTGTAAATTTGAAATGATTGGTTAGCCAACATAAATTAAAGTGTATTTTCAGTAAATTAGTTCATGTCAGTTTGTTAAGGATAATTGGTTTGTGAGTAATATGATTTTTATTTTGTCCAAGGTCTTCCATAGAGAATTGCAGCTGGTAACTTTTTGTTGACAAAACTTTTTAGTGATTGTTTTGTGTCAAGATACTTTTATAACGCCTTACGAACTCAAAAATTTCTTTTCAAAGAGTAGACAGTTCACTAAGAACAAACATCTACAGTGTGCTCCGAATTAAAGGAGTACATTTTTTAATTGGAAATATTTTTTTTGTTTTTTGGACGATTTATTTTCTTTTTGCAGGGCTAATAACCTAACATGTCCTCAACATGACTGTAAATTTGGAATAAAAAAAATGTACAGGGTCGGACTTATAAAAAAAATTATATAACAGTGCATTTGAGCTCGTTGCAAATGAAAATTGTCTTAGCTAAAATTGTACTGATATGCATTTTCGGTAGATAAACTATCCAGAGCACTTCAGTAAAAAGGAAATTTCCCGAAATTACCGGATTTGCGAAATACCATTTTTTTATTAATGCCCGGTTGCACCAGTTGAATCGGCCGATCAACCGTAAATCGTAACTTTCGTCTTGCACCACCCAAAAGCTGTACGTTAATCGATTGATTTTACGGATAGAATTAACCGACCGTATTCGGGCGATAATTGCAAATACGGACCGTTTTTGATAATAACCTGGCTATTTTTCTAATGACATTTGTTTGATTTTGTGGAGTTTGAACGGATTCGGCAATATTTTCAATATTATTTATAGGTGGTATCACATTACGATTGAAACATTACGGAAAATTACACATTACTCAAAAGATTTCTGTGAAGAAACAGTAAACCAGCTATGGTAAATTATTGGAGAATATTCAATACGTTCCGAAGAAAATAATGGAGTGACTTCTATGAATCAATTATTAATAACGTTAAGAGGTACTATGCCACAGATTGATTTCAACAAGTTCTCGGTGATCATATTATTAACATACATAGAAGCACAGTGTGTAGAATAGTGCATCGAGTAGGGTACTGCATAGCTTTATCAAGTGGAATGCCTAGAACAATGAAGAAATTGGTGTGGTAAAACAGCAGTTTTAAAGTTGCTAGATTTCCTGGTGTTGTCTGAGCAATTGACTGCACCCATATAAAGATTTTGTTAATAGAAATCGTAAGGGCTGATTTTCCATCAATGTGCAACTGATTGGTGATATGAAATTGAAGATTCCAGATATAGTAGCAAGCTATCCGGGATTTGATAGGCAACATGTACACAAACCACTTAATGACACCACTGGGTAACCCCTAAGCACAATCCCAAAATAATTATCAAAACTCACATATTAGTATCTACTAGAAATGATATTGAAATACTGTTCGGAATTTGGAAACGACGCTTTCCTGTTTTATCTGTGATAATGCAAATATAGGTTGAAAATGTATTAATGGTAATCATTGGCACATCTGTATTACATAATTTAGCAATAGAAAACGATAACATTTTTTGAAATTGATTGGGATCAACATATTGAAAATAAAATTGAAGTTGAACATAAAGATTCTGAATTGGAACGAAATGGGAATGCATTACGAATTCATTTGATCAACACTTTTTTTTGAAATTCGAATGTAACAAATATATTTTGAGCTAACTTCAATTATATATAATACAAATGTAGTATTACATAAATTAATTACAATTGAAGTAAATTTGCAACCATACTTATTTTTTAATTCAATTTCTTTACTTTTTTCTTTCCATATTATATTTTATGTGATATTGACAATACGTATAATGTAGGGTTATAGTTCAAACGCTCACTTCACTTCACATTCAACAGTCGGTTCAAATACCAACTGTAAATTTTTCTGGCGCAACTGCTATTTTGAAAAATCGGAGAATTATCGATTAATCGGTCGATCAACGGTTATTGTATCGACTGTTTTTACGGTCGGTTGGTGCAACCGGGCATAAATAACATTTCAACAAATAACACATTTATGAAAACAGTTCAGTAACTTTAAAATAGTATGAATGTGGCCACCTAGCCTAGAATTAAATCCGGTTGATTATTCAATTTGGGAAATTTTCGAACAAAATTTGTATGGGGGACAACAATTTGAAACAATCGAGCAGCTCAAAGAAAGAATACAGTTGTTTGCAACAATTTTGAACAGGGTGCAATGAATGGGGGTATCAATTTAAGACGCAGACGACTTCAAGAAGTGGTAAACAATAATGGCGGCCACATTCATAATATTTTACTCTATATTTCAAAGGTACTAAACAGTTTTCATAAATGTGTTATATGTTACAATGTTATTTAATAAAAAACGGTATTCTGCGAGTCCGGTAATTTAAGAAAATTTCCTTTTTACTGAAGTGTTCTGGATAGTTTATCTACCGAAAAAGCATATTAGTACAATGTCAGCTAAAACAGTTTTCATTTGCAACGAGCTCAAATGCACTGTTATATAAATTTTTTTATAAGTCCCACCCTGTACATTATTTTTGCTTCCAAATTTACAGTCATGTTGAGGACATGTTAGGTTATTAGCCTTGCAAAAAGAAAATAAATCGCCCAAAAAACAAAAAAAATATTTTCTCCTCCTTTATTTCGGCTATATGCCCCAGACTTTATTGACATCCCTCGCTATCGCTTGGGCGCCAAACCGTTTTCCACTATAGTAAATGCTACTTACAACCCTCATAGTTTAAATACATATGAATTTTTTTATGAAAAAAGACCTTTTTTTGCCTGTCAAACGTCAAATTGTAAGAATATACCTAAAAAAGTTATATTAGCGCCTTTAGTTTTTTTTTGAAGTTGAAAAATCTCATTTTTACGCATCAGGAACTCAATTTAACGTCATCCTGGTTGATTTTCAACTTTTCAAATATGGGTTCTTCAATTTTAACTCCAAAAATAAAATAAAAATTATCAATATCGATGAAACGAAAAGATCAAATATTCGAATGTATTTGTTGGAAAACGGATTTTATTATACTCCGGAACGAATTGAAAATTTCGAAAAACAAACAACAACGAAACGAAGGTATACACTCGTACATAAAAGGATGTTTACAAAAGCATTCAAACAATACTCTTTTTTTTTTCGTTGAACTGAATCTGTCTGATTTTTTTCCCAATTATCTATTAGGTTGTTTTTAAAAGACAGAGTGTCCAAAGCAATTTGAAATAATGTTGCTCACGACTCGTCATTCAATTTTAAGTCGAAAAGTTCCTATAAACATTTTTGATAAGTTTAGTCGTTAATGAGATACAGAGAGTTGACTTTTTTTTGTCATAAACAAGCTCCGACTGTAAGTGAAATTCACTTCGACAATAGTGTATCCCAAGTGGCACCTAAGATTTCCAAAACTAATAAAAATGTGGTTGAATGCTAGTGAATAAACAACCCGAAAGTCTCCGATAGATGAAGATACGCCTGTCTCGGCAAAATACAAGTAAATAAAGGCAAAGACTCCAGTCTAAAGGTGGCTTCCCACGGCCCGTAATTTTACAGGCCAGGCCGCGCCGCGTCGGGGGAACGGGCGGCGCGTAGATCGGAACGGACTTCAGGCGAAACTCTTCCCACTGCGTGTTTGTTTGAAGTTACCGACTCGCCGCGAATTCGTCGCACCTCCTCGTGCCACCTCAGGCGACCGTCTTCCCAAGGCGCGTTGGCGCGAGCTGGCGCGGCCTGCATAAACACGGGTCGTGTGAAGCCACCTTAAGCGCAAGAACGGATCATAGAGATACTACGGATAGAGGCAACAAGCCAGCTCGGATCCCGTCAGCATGTAAGAGGGAGCTAGAAAGTACGAGGCTCATGATGTCTTTATCTATTAGCGTGTATGCTATATACACACGGAAAAAGACAGAAAAACCTCTGATCGTCTGTCTCTTTCTCTCCCACCGGAGGTCAGACGGACATTCCCACTTACACCGCGCTCTATGGCTTGTTGTAACTTCTTGAAGGGGAAGGGTGAATTGTATGATAATTTCACCTAATGTTTTCATCTATATGAAAGTAAGTTATGTCAGATCGCTCGGAGATCTTACTCTATTATAGCGAGAAGGTGTTCAGATAAAGTGCAATAACTAAGTTAAGCGAATCGCTCGGGAGAATTTTGTACAAATCCAATTGAAGACATTTGTGTGAAACTTTTTCCCACAATTATCTTTAAACAATTAAATGGACCCCGCTTTAATTCTGTTTTCCAAGCGATATATTATTTTTAATTGTCCGTTTGGTTTGCTGTCTTCTTTCCATCACATCCTCGACCAACATCCTCTAGCTTAAGACCTTATGCTTCTACATAAGTAAAAGAGAACAATAGAGACAACACTTGGAGCACGAAAGGAAGTATTCCCGCCAATTCGGTCAACCGTAGCCGACGAAATAGACCAGTTCGAAAAACTTATAAAACAAACTGAAAAGAATGCCATAGTTTCTTTACAAAAAAGGTAGTTTTCATACGCTACAATGTTGTAAAAAATTTTGATTCATATACATGGTAACAGAAATTGTGCTATAATGCTGTGATGTTATGCACCATCTTAAATTAATCTAATCCTAAAATGTCCTATTGTCTATCATACGCACACTTACACAATATACAGGGTGTTCCGTAAATAAGTTTCGTTAATTAGAGTCGTTAAAAAATATTTGAAATACCCAAATGCAACTTTTCCCTAACCCTCTCAGTTTATGAGATACAGGCTGTTTAAAGGAGTAGAAGAACTACACATTTTATTTCATATCTTCTCGTGGCATGGAAGTACAAATTTAAAATTTTTTGTAGGTTATTGTCTTTTAAAAACACGTCTACAGTATTAATTATGTCAAATTTTAATAAGCCAGTGGCGTGGTACGAGGGGTTCTTAAACTTTTACTGTACCATATTTTTGAAACACCCTGTATTGTATTGTATAAAAGTATTAAAGTTGAAAAATCCGTGTTTTCCGTGACCAACCAATTTTATTATTAACAAATAATTATGCATTTTTATTGATGGTACCATTAATATGTTCTAGTTTATCGTAAACTTACACATAAATAGTTCAAATTGTTAAAATATCCAGGGTTGTACTCAATTATAAGAGGACGATTTTTTGGAATTCTAAGAAATTCTTATATTGAATGAAAACAAGATCAGAAATAAAAAGTAACTTCATATTCAATGTTCTGGCATCAAATATACTAGTTCTAGAGGTATTCCATACAGGGTGATTCTTAATGCAACCTGAAATTAGTTTTTTTCTTTATGAAATAAATAAGTTCACCATGTATTTTAAAATTAGTTTTTGATGTTTAAAACATATTGGTTACCTTGATATTAGTACTTTTCTTAAAATACAGGGTGATTCAGAAAAAGTGTACCTTCCCTAATTTTTGTCGGTTTAATAACAAGATGTATGTGCAAATCACCCTGTATTTTAAGAAAAGTACTAATATCAAGGTAACCAATATGTTTTAAACATCAAAAACTAATTTTAAAATACATGGTGAACTTATTTATTTCATAAAGAAAAAAACTAATTTCAGGTTGCATTAAGAATCACCCTGTATGGAATACCTCTAGAACTAGTATATTTGATGCCAAGACATTGAATATAAAGTAAATTTTTATTTCCCACCTTGTTTTCATTCAATTTAAAGTTTCTTAGAATTCCAAAAATTCGTCCTTGTATAATTGAGTCTCACCCTGTATATGTTGACATTTTGAACTATTTATGTGTAAGTTTACGATAAACTAGAACATATTATTGGTCCTATCAATTAAAAATGCATATTTATTTGTTAATAATAAAATTACGAGATCACAAAAAACACGGATTTTTCAACTTCAATACCCTGTATATCGGAAACTAGTCATAGGATTGGATTGGTCCCATGGACACTTTTGGTCAAGAAGTCGAGTACAACATCATATCCACAATTTATAACATTTGACGAAACGCCACTTTGTCATAAGAAAAGCGCGGGGTCCTTTGTAGTAGTCGTATTTTTCCCATTTTATCTCTCCTTAAATAATTATGAATTAAAAACTCATAATAAACGTTTATGTTTAAATTATTTGTAAGTGATATTCAAGTAGGTAGGTACCTACTACAAATTTATTTCAGAAAAAACAACATATAAAAGTGTCTTACTTTAATAAAAAGTGAAAAATCTTGAAAATGGAGTGTTCTGTCGAGTTAAACAAAGAGTACCTTTTATGTAGGAAAGTTAATAAAGAATTGCATTCAAAGGTCTTTAGGTCTAAATACAAGGTGCTTCAAAAATATGGTACAATAAAAGTTTACGAACCACTCGTACCACGCCACTGGCTTATTAAAATTTGACATAATCAATACTGTTGATGTGGTTTGAAAAGACAATAACCTACAAAAATGAAATGTGTATTTCTTCTGCACCTTTAACAGCCTGTATCTCACAAACTAAGAAGGTTAGAGAAAAATTGCATTCAGGTATTTTTAATATTTTTTAACGATCTATCATACCTCTAATTTACGTTATTTATTAACCCTGTATATGACAATTTAATGTTTTAATTTTTTTCAAATCCGCAATCCATTTTTATCAAAACTTCTTCGTTTTTAATGGTATTTGATTGGAATAGTATTCAATGATCGGCCTATATTTTTAATGAAATAATGTAACAAACATATAAATAATAGGGTGGGAAGATATCAGCCATGTGGAACTGAATTGGTTCGAATATCTGATGAGGTATGTGTTCATTTGAACTTCCGGCGAAGACGACAGGTGGAGGCCCCCGATATGAATTGTCTTTACCTCCAGGTCGTAGTATTACTTTTACCATAACGCCGGTCGGTGTTAAATTTTCGCGAAAAAAGTGTTTTTGGGTAATTTTACGATTGTTAAAAGTGAAGAGAGTTACTTGTATGCAGATATTTTTTAAAAATTATCTTTTAAATCTGTTAAAATTATTAAATCAACATAAATATCAATCAATATACCTGAAGGAACATACAGGAGTTAAATTTGAAGTTGAATGAAAAAATTGTAGACAACAATGTTGAAAATGAGAAAATTAATCATACATTATTAAAAAAAATGGAATGTGTCGTTTAAAATTCTTTCCCGATTCCAAAATTATTCATTTATTGCAAGAAGGTTAGGACTTTAAACATCTAATATAATTTGTAATATTAATAATGGGAAGCAAAATATAAAAGATATATTTGCAAAAAAGAATTAGATCCATAAAAGTGATAACGTCAAAATATTCAAGATATAAAAAATAATATTATCTGCTTTAAATGTACTTTTAATAACAACTTTAACAATTTCAGTTACAGCTTCGATATTTATATATAAAATATTACCCTAAATACCTAGTGATCGGTTGCATAGTGTATATGACTAGTGTTAGTGATATTGTACTGTTATGGAACCGTATATATAATGTGGTGGTTTGTGTTGTGGTTTAACTGCATTGTTTCAGCAAACGCTATCTACTATAGAAGCGGTTTCGGTGAGTAGCAAAATCCAGACATAATAAATAAACTTTTCAAGGGCGCTTTCAGACGGGACACTTTGTGGCCGGCTACAAGTGTCTGAAAAGAATCGCGTGGCTAGAATAGTTATTAGTATGCCTGGGCCGCTTGCGGCCGAGGCAAGATAATCTTGAGGCCGTTAAAAAGGTATTTCGCGGCCATGGCATACACACTATTTTTCGTGCAATCGTTACAATTATTAAACTAAATAATTGTAAATGAATATAATATGATTGCTCTAAAATCCAACAGCTGTTCAATTCATTTAACAATGTCACCGTGTGCTATGGAAATGATATGTTTCAATATGTACAAAATATTTTGACAGTTCTTGACAAAACGCAAAATGTCTGATACTGATAGCGATATTTCAGTACCTTCCACTTCTCCTAAACTTGAAAGCATTGTAAACTCAATAAAAATAATAATAATAATAGATAATCCTTGTCTTTGTAGTATTTTAGAAATGTCAAATTTGGTAATGATATTCGAATTTGGAAGTGACGTTTGGTTTCGCAGCCGTTGCTACGGGCAATGGCCGCGAAACTGAATTTCGCGGACTCTGCTGACTTCGCGTGCAATTGCACGAAAATACCTATAAATAGACGCATTCACAGGAGACACAGATGAGGAATACGTGTCTGGCCTATTTATATCAATGTATTTTTAGCTGCGCGATTCTTTTCAGACACTAGTAGCCGGCCACAAAGTGTCTCGTCTGAAAGCGCTCTAAAGTACAGTACCTATAGCTCGAAATGAACAGTACTGAACTGCTGATTATTCTATGGTTTCAATAAATACATATTTACACTTTATTACTTGTTCTAAATGTGCTCCTCCTCGCTCAATACAGACTTATATACCGAATTTCTGGTCATGTTATGGAATAAGGGTTTTCTCAGGTTCGCGAAGAAGGCTTCAACGACATCGATGGTTTGTTGTGTCTGCTTAAAAACGGCAGGTATTGCAATATGGTTCTGAGGTGCTTCTAAACGGGCAATATTCTTAGTGCAATATGTAGCTGGGTAATAACTGGGTAATATATTGACAATATTTTCAGTAAGTCCCGGCCATATAGCTACATGTCTTGTGTTGCCTATGCTTTTAATTGGATGCAGCAAGAGTTGCCGGACGATCGCTTGGCCAGCGAAAATACTCTGCAATTTTACTTTGTTTAGGTGTTCGTTTGTTGTTGTTGTTATGAGAATTTTGGAGGTTATAGTATATAGAATGACTAATACTTGGTCGAATGAAAAGATTATTGAGTTTATTGTTGAAATATATTCACATTCTGAGTTATAGAATGTCGAAGCCGGAATTTATAAAGACAAAAATGCTA
Source organism: Galerucella pusilla (assembly GCA_910591695.1). Lineage (NCBI taxonomy): Eukaryota > Metazoa > Arthropoda > Insecta > Coleoptera > Chrysomelidae > Galerucella > Galerucella pusilla. The sequence continues at coordinate 8,897 of CAJUYI010003322.1, read as the reverse complement.
AAAAGATGGATGGGCAGTTATCGCCGGAGCATTTGGTATATCAAGTGATGAGGCCTACAAAAAATTCAGAAACTTAAAAATGTATGCAAAGAATAAGGTGGAAAAGAAGAAAACCGGTAGTGCTGGCGGTAAACTAGTAAAATGGTAGTTTTAACTTGTTATCAAGACTAATTTCCTGACTTATTGTCGAGATATTGCCGAGATATATATGGCAGAGTCATATGCTACAATTGAAATGTTCTCATGCTGGCTGGGCTATAGTTGCCAATATTGTAGCCACGTATTGTACTAAAAATATTGCCCGTTACGAAGGTGCTTTGGATATTTTCTTCTCCAACAAATAATTTCATCCTTACCCATAGAGGTCGATTTCTTAACTGCTTTTTCCCATAGTTTGGTTTGTTTTATTTCGGATAAACCAAAATTTTTGCTAATGCTGGAATTTATTTTTCAAAATAAAATTCTTGTACCTTAATATAATTATTTTTCAATTTCACATATGGAACGTTTTATGAGATTTTTATATCAAATTTTATATAAGGAATTTAAAGCTTCAAATTCAGGAATATCATAGAGAAATAAAGTTTTCAGTATTAATAATAGTTTTTATAGAATTTTCCAAAGGTTGCGAGTGCTTGAAAATAAATAAAAAATTATAAAATCTTTCTTCGTCTACTAGACTTAATTTTATTTGTCAAACTAATTACTAAGAGAGGTATTAACCGATTTTTCTAACCATAACGGCCGTTTCCAATAAAAAATAAACAGCTGTAGCTGAAAAGGTAGACTAGACACCAGACGACTGACGTGAAACAGGTGTAGGAAGTAGCACGTGTAGATAAGCACTTAATGTTTAACGAATTTATTTCCTTCCTATATGATATGAAGGGTAAACTATTCCACAGAATCGAACTCCCTTTCTGTTGCGACATAAAACAGATTTTAAAATCGTATCAAGGGTATTTTTTTGGAACGGAAAATCGACTGGCACATTCCGCTTTTTCATTAAACATTCTTTCGTCTTGAAATAAGGTAATTAAATATTCGAAAATCCACGTTGCAAAACAAAAAATACTCTTTCGAAAAATAAAGATATACCTAGATAGGAAAGATAGTTCTAGAGTCTTCATCCATCGATTCGGGGGAAAACATTTTCAATGCCGATAATTTTACAAAAATACTTGTGATATCATCTAATGACGATCACTGTTAGAAGATATTTAGGTGATACTTCACCCTCTAGGAAAACCCGTTGGCATACTCCAACGAGTAGCAACAACCAAAGACATTAACGTCATTAACTTTTCTATCAAAGTTTGGAAGTACCGGAAAGTTTGGAATGTAATTTTAAGAAAGTTTATAACCCAATTAGGGGTAGTAATATGAGTATGTAAATATTTATCTTCTGTATGTTCGCTGTGGTGTCCTATTTGTTAATATTCTAGTTAATTACTTCGTAAAATTAAACCACAACATTTTTCAAAAATTTTCTGTTTGGTGTTACTTTTTTTGTACGAAGGTTGTTTTTTTTCCAACCTCCGATCGCATAGTACGAAGGCCAGACAAGCTCGAGGAAACTAGTGTGCGTAGTAGGTGACTGCGCATCTCCTCTTCAATACATTCTGTCACTGGCGAGACCAGCCATTTTCTGTTGAGCTGTAGTCAGGTAAACATGGCTGTCACTATTGATTCTCCCGCCAAGGGTGAATTGCGAAGTGTTATTTGTTTCTTGCAAGCAGAAGGCAACAGTGCTGAGGAAATTCATCGCTCGAGTGTATAGAGGAAGCTTCATGAGTGGTGGTGTTGTTCGTCAATGGCCGAACTGATGTTCATGATGAAGAGGAGGTCAAGGACGCAAGTATGTGGCTACAGACGACCTTGTTCAATGAATTGACCAAGTGATTGAGGAAAATCGAAGGTTCACCATAAGTGAATCTTTGAACACCCAGCATATAGTCCCGACCTAGCACCAAGTGATTTTAATCTTTTTCCCGAACTGAAGCAGTGGCAGATGACTTGGAACACAAAAACACCGTCACAACTCACTCCCAATCATTAGCGGCAACATTTTATGAGCAGGGTATTGCAAAGCTTGTTCACAGATATGATAAATGTCTCAATCGTCAAGGTGATTATGTAGAGGAGTAACCTGCATTGTACATTACTTCTGTTAACAAAATGTTGGAGGTTGAAAAAAAAAACAATCCTAGTAATATGATTATTTTTGTTCTGTGATTTTGTATATTGAAATCATAAGAAAATGATACTATCCTAATGAAGCAGGTATAGGTACTTTGGCAAGTTGTTTATCTGAAGCCGTGAAAGGAATGCAGTCGAAAACATTCGATATTGCCACGTTTAACTATGAAAAACTAAAGTGCTAAGTATGTAGTGATACTAAACAGAAAAGGGACTTTTTATTATTAACAATATTAACAATATGATTAAACTTTAATGTGCTTGTTCCCTTGAATTTTCTCTTAAAGTGCTAAGTATGTAGTGAGAATAATTAGAAAAGGGACTTTTTATTATTAAAAATATCAACAATATAATAAAACGTTAATTCTTTAATGTGCTTGTTTCCTTAGACTTTTTCTATCAACATTATTTTTTCAATTTATGAATATTATTATTCCAAATTTGTTATGGGTTTCTTCAAGCTCTGGCAGCGTTGCTCGAAAACCATAATTACCACACCCTCCGAATTACATAATTAGTGATTTTTATCGAAAGCTGATTTCTTATTGGCAAGCGCGTGCGTGTGTTCTTCCCTCTTACTTCGTCAATTGACTGATATTGATTTATCCAGTGGCGTTGGTATTGTCAGTGACATTTGTATTTTCAATTTTACTTGGTAAAATAGGTACCGTACGTTTATGACAGATATGCGCCATGTTTCCTCGCCTCTTACCTATACCCTGTAGCTTCAGATAAACTTGCCAAACTATAATTGATTGGAGTCCAATATCTCGATACCACTTTTGAAAGACTCTCTTGATACATTTTAGATCATTGTTATATTTATTAATAGAGAGAAGTTTTGAGTTTTCATTTTTGTAAAAATGTGCAAAATTAAAGTATGAATTTACCTTGACCATAATATAGAACGATCCATTTAAGAAATCTATAAATTTTGCAAGATTTCCAAAAGAAACTCTAGCCATAAAAGAACTACCCCATCTTCAAACTTGTTATTTTACTGGGAAAGTTATAAGGAACTAGTTTATAAAGAGCGGAATTCAGCGAGTTGAATATTGAAAGTTTTTCCCTCCAATTTTTAGTTTTTCTTTTTAACACTGGCGGACGAAATCAAAGTTGAGACAGATTTACTTCTTGCGATCTACCTTCATGTCATAAGTCATTGAAAAATAGTTGCTTCTATCTGTATACTCGCGAGTGTTTATTAGGTCTAATTTCAAAGTTTCTTTTTGTTTTATCAATCTAGATGGCATAACATTCAATAAAGTCTTGTTAATACCACAAAATTATGAACATAGAACTGAAATTTAAGAGATTATTAAAGAAAATTCTACTGGGTAAATAATTCAGCTTCACAACTTATATATTTTCTTTTTTATTACAGTGGTGACAGAGCAAGAAGTTAGAGCTTACATCGGTGATACGATAGCTCTACCTTGCCAACTAAGCGTTCCGAATTGTGGCATACTGCACAGTGTCAAATGGTACAAAGATGCCAACAGAGTCTACGTCCTAACTAATCAAGGATCGGGTAGACCCGAAGGGAGCGCAACTGACAGGTAAGTGTCCATTTATGCTTCTGCCTATTGAAAATCTGTTTGCCAAGTGCCATTATTCTCATCTCTCTTTAACGGTAAACCAAAGTCCGGTCAAATTTATGAATTTCATTTTCTCAAGAGGCACCTGATCGATATATACTACAACACTCCGGGGAACACAAATCACTGGAAAAAAAATATAGAAAGTTGCGCACAATCCATAAAAATATATATAGGTGTGTTTTGGGGATATTCCCTGTTAAAAAGTTTCTTCCGAAAGGCCATCATTCATATGTTAGAGTTAGATGTATCGTATCCGTTGTACTGAATTAGCTATTGGCCTGGTTAAAGTACACAGAATATCCGTAAAATGCCGCAAAAATTACAAAAAAACTTGAATTTGAAATTAGGTATTTAAAAGAGTTATGATTAACATCAGAAAAACTTTACGATGTTAGGCATGCGATTTTCTGGAAAATTGTTGGTAATTGTTTTGTTTTTTCATTCTAATTGTTTAAATAATGGAAACACAAAAAAATGTTCGAATCCAAAATTGTAGCTTCTATATTTATGTACATAATTTGTCTAAACATTTTTTTGTATCTGCATTAGTTTTCAAAATATACGAAATTTCCCTAGTAGTATATTTGAAGATCAATTTGTAAAGAAACAATGACATTTGGACGAAAATTTCTCACATGAAATGTGTTCTAAAATGGCGTATCTACAAATAATACATTGAATAAAATTTTTAATGTATTATAATCGATTTTCCACGTAAACCTCTATTAAAAAGATGTTTTTTTCCCCGAATTCCTCTAATTAACATTAATAAATTTAAAAATTAAATCATATAACTGCGTGCTTCAGAGATTATGGTTTAAACTTCAAACTTTATCGGAAACTTTTTTTGGTATATGCATTTTTCACAAAGATGCATACGATTTTCCACGTAAACCTTCATTTCTCTGACCCCGCTTCATTTTCATCATTGTTCCAATAACAGCCTCTATTTTAAATGGAATTTGTTAAATATTTTTGTTGTCAATATTTTATTATTATTATTATTATTATTACGCGGCGGCGCGTATAAGCCGCTCTCTCACCTGCTTTTTCACCTTTATTTGTGCTCCCTTCTCTTTCTTTCCCAAGCCATAGGTCTATTCTTCTGTATCGCGATCACCTCTGAATACGTTGATTGTAAAGTTCACAAATTTTTAGATAATATCATAAACACTATAAAAAGTTTTATCAGTTTGCTGAAAGACGTCTGATTTAAGTATTTATTACAAATAATTGTCTATTATTTGAAAAAATTGATATTTATAGAAAAAACTGTATAGTAGTTTCGAAAGTAGATGCTTCAAAGTGTTCAGTGGTAAAGTTTTATTGAATTATATTAATTTCGAAAAAAGATATAATTTAATGAAGTCTATAAAAAAAAGGAAAATTAACCATGCAAAAAAAACAGATTTTTAAGAATCATTTGCTTGAAATTATAAATATTAATGGCTTTGCTTTTATAATAATAATGTTTTATGCTCATTCGCAATGCTAAATCCAAAAGGAATTTTCGCTGAAATAAGTGATAATTAAATAGGAATTATAATTGTTTATCAACCTTTTTTGCTCTAGTTTCTTCATAAATAAACTGGCTTTACAATTAGAAAATCTACTTTTTCAAATTTAAATGTACTTCTAAATAAAAGTTGAGATCTTTCTTTACATTTTACATGAGTTTATTTATTTTTTTAGGATGTTATAAGCTTCAAATGATTTAACTTTCACTACCACTGTAATCAATTTTATCTCGTAAACCTTCTAATTTACAGAAAAACTTTTCAGACAAAATTCGTAGATAAATGCATCGGCTACAAATTTTGATTTGAAAGTTTTTCTGTAAATTTATTATTTAAACAATTAAAGCCAAAAAAAGGTAGAACGTGTCGCGGGATACACGGTAGGAGCTTTAGTTCATTTTAAGCAAAAAGTATGTGATACATCTGACGTTATAGATAAATAATTTGTATATATCTCGGTGGTCGAGTAGTAAGCAAACCAGACTCTCACACGGTAGACCCGGGCTCGATTCCCCGTGAAGAAGTTTTTTTTTATTGTTAATTTTATTTTTAAATAATTATTCTGCTTGATATTAACGACAACAGGTAGACGTTTGAAATATTTAGCAGAATATTCATTATTATAGATAATGGTACGGTACCCTTCATTAGGGAGTCCGACTGGCAACATCTACTTACAACAGCATCGTATATTTATAGAGGGAAACCGTAGCATTATACAAATTGGACATTCAAGAACTGTACGTTTACCACAAAAAAATTAGTGGAAACATAAAATTGAACTGTAAAATTTTCAATTTGAAGTTATATTACAGTTTATAGAAATTTTTATTTTTTAAATTTTTTTTAAGTGGGTCGTCGAAAAAATATGCTGTTCGACTCGTGTGGATTGTCCATGTCGCACGGCGTCGTGCTCAAACTTCGTCCTCGTGCGATAGGGCCATCATATCCACACTAGTTGCACAAACTACTATTTCTATCAAAATATGCCCTTTTAGATTTAAAAACAACCTGCCAAATGTCAAATTACGAGAGGAATCTACATGCAAACGTTGTAATTACCCTTAACGTTCGAGATGCTTATACCATTTTTTGCGTGATCGTATTGAAATAAATTCCGAATAAAATAATTTAAATTTCTTCGAAATGAACGGAATGTCAGAAGTGACATTTATACTTCTCGATCAGTTCAAAATATATTTTGCATTTTGGTGAAATTGTTTTCATGCTATTTATTACTTTTCGACGTCTGAACGGTAAGTAAATCACTTTTTCAGTGTTAAACTTAGAAACCAGTAAACACAACCTACCTTCCTGACAACCGATGCTGTAAATGAACAAAAAAGATCAATCGCGCAAAAAAATTATGGAAATAATAGTAGAAATTTATACGAACAAATTCAAGTAGATCACCAGCACTGCTAATACCAGCTTTGCATAGAATCTTAATATAGCATCGGTGGTTCAGTGGTAGAATGCTCGCCTCCCACGCGGGCGGCCCGGGTTCGATTCCCGGCCGAAGCATATGAATCGCTGCTTCGTAAACGAGAGAGAGAGACTCAAGCAAGGCACATAATGAAGCAACGTAACATAACGTAACGGTCAGATCTTTTGCGTGGCGACCCCCGGTCGCTCAAACATAACCTGACGTGAAGAACTAAAGTTCCAAAACAAAAACAAAAATTTTCACTTTGCGGAAAATCGCATGTCCAACGTCTCAAAGTTATTCTCGTGTTAAACATAACCCTTTTAAGTACTCAATTTTGATTTTTTGTATTTTTTGTGAGGTTTTATGTGTACTTTGACTGGGCTACTAGTAAATACGAGGTATGTGTAATACTTTATCGACATTAAACCGATAGGTGGACAATACAATGTGGTCGCTGTAACCACAAGATATCTTTAGTTAAAGCGGAGTAAGGGATTTTGATCCAAAACTTTCGAGTCGTTTGAAAAAATAGTTATTTGGACGAGTCTGAAAATTGCAAGACGAGTCCAACAAAGTAGTATTTCAGCCACAGCGTACACAACATTTTTTAGACGACGCATAAGATCCAAAACTTTTTCAATTACACTGAGCTGAAAAAATAAATAATAGAGAATTATAAACATTTTATTTATTGAACAATATAATGTACTTAATGATATTCACAATGTCAAAATTAATTTATTAATTATTGGGACATTATCTTGTACTATCTTATAAACTAAATAAAATAAGACTTAAAAATAAAAATAAAACAACCACAAAATGAACCTCTCCTGGTTTGTCAATTAAATCGTCCCGAAAGCGTCCCGAAAGTGTTTTCCAGTACGTAATTGTCACTTTCACTACATGGAACACTCAAAACGGAACTTTCGGTATGTAAATGAATACAGAACGAGCAACTTTCAGAAGGCGTCGTCTAAAATACAAATTTCATTAAATGTACCATGACCCTCGTATACAGTGACTCGTTATTCATGAGTGATCAGTTACACAGTATCAAATAATATATCAAATGAACGTACCTACAAGACAGGATGGAGTGAAAACTTGTCAGGCGAATTTGATGCATCGGCTGCGAAAAATAATGGAGTGGTTACTTTTAAACGAGATTCCATTCATTTACAGTTTCATTCCAGCCGCCATCTGCTAATATTATTAAGTTGAAGGGTTGTCCAAAAATAAAATCGCACAAGCACAAGATGGTCTCTGTTTTATATTCATTGAATTTTTCTTTAAAGTTAGTATTTTATATTAAAAAATTCCCAGCGCTAAGGACGACGCGTTGTAAATAAACTCATTTGAATATAGAAATCTGAGTACAGTACCATAATGAGTTATTTCAACTTGAGTTGATGTACAACTCTCTCTATCTCTCTCTCCTTCTCGAGTTTTGCTAGAAAACAGGGACTAATGAATAAAGATCCTGCTTATCATTTAGGAGACATCCCTACAAACAAGTAGCAAGTAATTGAAAAGGAGTAAGTATGGAAGTTAAAAGACTCCCACGTTGAGGAGAAAATAGACAGGAGCGAATCGGATTATTTTATTTAAAAATTGTGTTAAAATGGGGGACAATTTTTGCAGTCACTTTCATTATCAACCATTATTTACTTTTCTAAATTATTAGATGTACCGGGTAATCTTAGAATAGTATATTCTTCAATGAATGCAGAATTATGGCTATTATTCACGCGGATGAAGTTTCCAAATCATCCAAGTGAATAATAGCCATTCTACACAAGAAAAAGACTATACTTTCTCCGCGCCATAGTCAACCACCACTCGGCTATAGAGCATTATACAGTGCGTTCATAAAGTAACGCATAAATTCATTATTAGCTAAATAAACAATAATATTAAAAATTCCCGAAACAGGTCAATTTTTGATTTTAATTTACTGTTTTTTCAAATTATAATGTTATTTACAGGGTGAACCATCTTCGTGTGATGACGTCATCGCCATTTTTTTTAATGGAACACCCCAATTTTTTTTCGATTTCCGGATTTCTCTTGATGAGTTGATTCCAACACTTTCTTTCAAATTAACACATTAAATGAAATTACGTATTTACTTACTACTACTTTAAACAC
>CAJUYI010003321.1:0-24123 GCA_910591695.1 Galerucella pusilla | reverse complement strand
TTGAACACATCAGCGGAACATGTTTACCACCACATTTGGTACATTTCAACTTAGAAAACATAATACATTTTCGTGCTAAATGACCTTGACGTAAACATCGATAACATGATCCATTTTGCAGTAGTTTCTGTTTCCTTTGTTCAAATGACATCTTGAATGCTTCTTGACACGTGTTGCTATGGTGCTGTTCTCGGCAAAAACTACATTTTGGGTTCAGATTGAATAATCCAGTCGCAGAAGGGATGTTAGGCTTCAATTCTGGTTCTTTCTTCCGATTTTTTGGAACTTTAGTTCTTTATGCCAGGTTATGTTTGAGCGACCGGGGGTCGCGACGCGAAAGATCTGACCGTTACGCGTTACGTTATGAAACGTTATGTTACATTTTTTCGTTATGTGCCTTGCGTGCTTGTGCCTCCTTAGTCTCTCTCTCTCGTTTACGAAGCAGCGATTCATAATAATAAAATGCTCCCAGCCGGATTTGAACCCGGGCCGCCCGCGTACAATGCAAGCATCCTAACCACTGAACCACCGATGCTATATTGAAATTCTATGCAAAGCTGGTATTCGCAGTGCTAGTGATCTACTTGAATTTGTTCGGATAAATTTTTACTATTATTTCCATAATTTGTTTTGCGCGATTAAGGGGTCTAGCACATTTACTTTTCGAAATACAGGGTGTTGAAATTTTGAAAGCTTGAATGTTTTAATTCGATAACTTTAAAATGGATGGATAAATTAATTTGTCATTTGGCAGGTTGTTTTTAAATGTAAAAGGGCATATTTTGAAAGAAATTGTAGTTTGGGTAGGTTGTTTTTAAATGTAAAAGGGCATATTTTGAAAGAAATTGTAGTTTGTGCATTTAGTGTGGATATGATGGCCATGTCGCACGAGGACGAAGTTTGAGCACGACGCCGTAGGCGGAGTGCTCAATCGTTCAAGTGCGATACAGACAATCCACACGAGTCGAGCAGCATATTTTTTCTACGATCCACTTAAGAAAAAATCTAGAAAATAAAAATTTCTATAAACTGTAATATACCTAACTTCAAATTAAAAATTTTACAATTCAATTTTATGTTTCCACTAATTTTGTGGTAAACGTACAGTTCTTGAAATTTGTATAGGGCTACGGTTTCATTTTTTAAATATACGATGCTGTTTAAATATACGATGCTGTTCTAAGTAGATGTTGCCAGTCTGACTCCCTCATGAAAGGTTCCGTACCACTATCTATAATAATGAATATTCTGCTAAATATTTCAAACGTCTACCTGTTGTTGTTATTATTATCAAGCAGAATAATTATTTTTTGAAATAAAAGTAACAATTAAAAAAAAACTTTTTCACGGGAATCGAACCCGGGTCTACGGCGTGAGAGTCTGGATTGCCTACTACTCAACCACTGAGAGATATGAAAATTGTTTATCTATAACGTCAGATGTACCTATTACATAATTTTATAAAATCTGAGGTCTCCTCAAATACCCATTTTATTCTGTTTTAAGTATTATTTGTTGGTAATTTGTACGGATTATTTCTTTCAAGTTTATCTTTGTAAATGAATATTCTTGATCCAGTGCGCTTCTATGAGAAACTTTGACAAGTTATTTTGACGTTTATTTTAAATTGAAAAAAGATGAATGACGGATACTAAACTCGAATGCTGATTGGTGGATTTCATATACGTTCTAGGATGTATATGAAATCATATCCGTTTAGTTTACTGATGGCCTACATTTCCATTTTGTAAACTGTGCAGAATAGTAGTTTGTGCAACTAGTGTGGATATGATGGCCATATCGCACGAGGACGAAGTTTGAGCACGACACCGTAGGCAGAGTGCTCAATCGTTCAAGTGCGATATGGACAATCCACACGAGTCGAACAGCATATTTTTTCTACGACCCATTTAGGAAAAAATCTAGAAAATAAACAATTGAATAAACTGTAAAATAAATATAAGTAAGTTGAAATTAAAAATTTCCAACAATTTTATTCATAATCGTACCAATTCAATTTTATGTCTTCACTAATTTTTTGTTATAAGTAGATGTTGCCAGTCGGACTCCCGCACGAAGGGTACCGTACCTTTGTCTATAATATGAATATTCTGCTAAATATCTCAAGCGTCTACCTGTTGTCGTTATCAATATCAAGCAGAATTATTATTTAAAAATAAAATTAACAATTAAAAAAAAAACGTCTTCACGGGGAATCGATCCCGGGTCTGCCGCGCGAGAGTCTAGTATGTTTACCACTCAACCATTGGGGTTTGAACTAGTTCAACGTCAGAAGTATTGAATAGTTTTGTAAGAGCTGATGTCCAACGATAGTCCCTTAAATACCCATTTTATTCTGTTTTTAGTATTTGTTATTAATTTATACGGATTGTTTTATTCAAGTTTATTTTTGTAAATGAAAATGTTCAACAATTTTATTTATAATCGTACCAATTCAATTTTATGTCTTCACTAATTTTTTTGTGATAAACGTACAGTTCTTAAATGTACAATTTGTACAATGTTACGGTTTCCCTTTTTAAATATGCGAAGCTGTTATAAGTAGATGTTGCCAGTCGGACTCCCGCACGAAGGGTAGGTATCGTACCTTTATCTACAATAAATATGCAAAATACGAAATATTTCAAGCGTCTACCTGTTCTTGTTATCAATATCAAGCAGAATAATTATTTAAAAATAAAATCATTAATAAAAAAAAAGTTGTTTCATGGGGAATTGAACCTAGGTCTACCGCGTAAAAGTCTGGCATGTTTACCACTCAACCACCGAGATCTATTATAAGGACATGTCCATCGGTCGCTCCTCAATTACCCATTCTATTCTATTTTTAGTATTTGTTATCAATTTATACGGACTATTTTATTTGTTCATTTTTGTAAATAAATATTCTTAATCCAGTGCTTCTGAGAGAGACTTTTTTGACAAGTTATTTTGACGTTTCTTTAAATTGAAAAAAAGATGAGTGACGAGTACTAAACGCGAATACTGATTGGTGGATTTCATATAAGTACATTCCAGGATGTATATGAAATCATAATATACGTTCGGTTAACCGATAAGGCCTACATTTCCATTCTTTAAACTGTGCAGGAAATGGGTAATATACATATGGGTGTAGAAAAGATGGATAATATTTATGCGGGTGTAGAAAAAACATTTTTGGAACTTTAGTTCTTTACGCCAGGTTATGTTTGAGCGACCAGGGATCGCGACGCAAAAGATCTGACCGTTACGCGTTACGTTACGCTACGTTATGTTACATTGCTTCGTTATGTGCCTTGCTTTTGCGTGCTTGTGCCTCCTTAGTCTCTCTCTCGTTTACGAAGCAGCGATTCATAATAATAAATATGCTCCTACCCGGATTCGAACCCGGGCCGCCCGCGTGCAATGCGAGCATTCTAACCACTGAACCACCGATGCTATATTGAAGTTGTATGCAAAGCTGGTATTCGCAGTGCTAGTGATCTACTTGAATTTGTTCGGATACATTTTTACTATTATTTCCATAATTTTTTTGTGCGATTAAGGGGGTCTAGCTACTTTTCGAAATACAGGGTGTTGAAATTTTGAAAACTTGAATGTTTTAATTCGATAACTTTAAAATGGATGGATAAATTGATTTGACAGTTGGCAGGTAGTTTTTAAATGTAAAAGGGCATATTTTGAAAGAAATTGTAGTTTGTGCAACTAGTGTGGATATGATGGCCATATCGCACGAGGACGAAGATGGAGCACGACGCCGTAGGCGGAGTGCTCAATCGTTCAAGTGCGATATGGACAATCCACACGAGTCGAGCAGCATATTTTTTCTACGACCCACGTAGGAAAAAATCTAGAAAATTAAAATTTCTACAAACTGTAATATAACTTCAAATTAAAAATTTAACAATTCAATTTTATGTTTCCACTAATTTTGTGGTGAACGAATGTCCAATTTGTATAATGATACGGTTTCCTTTTTTAAATTTACGATGCTGTTATAAGTAGATGTTGCCAGTCGGACTCCCTCATGGAGGGTACCGTACCATTATCTATAATAATGAATATTCTGCTAAATATTTCAAACGTCTACCTGTTGTCGTTATTAATATCAAGCAAAATGATTATTTAAAAATAAAATTAACAATAAAAAAAAATTCCTCGCGGGGAATCGAACCCGGGTTTACCGCGTGAGAGTCTGGTGTGCTTACTACTCTACCACCAAAGAATATGTAAATTGTTTATCTATAACGTCAGATGTATTACATAACTTTTGCTTAAAAGGAACTAAAGTTCCTACCGTGTGTCCCGCGACACGTTCTACCTTTTTATTTCAAAATTGGTAGCCAATGATATCCTCTCTTCATTTTCAACTTCACGTTTGAGAAATTCCATAAGTTTTTCCAAACGTGTCTTCAACAGATCAATTGTTGAAAACTCAGGATTTCTTTGCCATGTTCTCAATATTTCTTCTGGTAAGCACGATTCTAATAAGGGGTACAACATTGCCGCACAGTTATCAGTAGTAACACCAAGAGTTTCTAGTGCTCTTAGTTGAGACTCCATTTTATCATACAGTGTTGTTAAGTTATTGGTTTTATTGGATAGATTATTTAAAACCAACTTTAGAAGTTCTCGAACATAATATTCTATGAGTAGGTCATTCCTACCAAATCTGGACTTCAAACTATCTATTGCCTTATTATAATTATCACCTGTAGGTGGATAACTCTCGATAAGCTGTCGTGCTTTGGAATTTGGTACCGTAGATTGAAGTAAATATTGAAATTTATCATCGTTTTCCATCTCATCATCATCGTGTATCCGCTTGAATAAACTCCAGAATTGTAGCCAATCTTTTATTTCGCCTCCAAATTTACGGAAATCAATTTTTGGAAGTTTAAGTTTGGTTCTATTTGAAGAAACAGAAATAGATTTCTCGAGGTTAGCTGTCATAAGCCGCTCAACGTTGAAAGCGAGAGAACTAAATCTAATCGTTGATTCGTGGGAGTCTTTCATAACTTTTGCTATAGCATCTTTAGTTTTATTTGCGCTGAGCATCGAATGAATAAGTTTGTTAGACTCTTCTTCAAATTCTTCGTTCAATCTAGTCAATAATTTGAATGTACCTTGCATTCGAGCTACATCAGGATTCGGTTGCTTCAAAGTTTGCTCCAAATCAGTACAGTACGTATCGAAAGAAATCTTCAATAGCTCCATGGCCATAGTGTAGTCGTCGTTATTCATCTTGTGTTTCAATTTCAGCAGCTATCTCGCCGGGGCCTCCAAATGGTTTATTCTATCAATCGCCGATTGAAGGAATATCTTAAATTAAGTAGCTGCTTCCAAAGTCGATAAAAACACTCAGACAAATTCGAATATATATATATTTGACAATTACGATCAAAAACGTGACTTTTCTATGTCAATCAATTAAACAACGAACATTTGAAAAATATCTCATATAGGTACTAAGTATAAAGTAACTAACTGTTTCTTAAATCTATTCAGTACTGTTAAAACTGACAATTATTTCATTATTTAAACTGACAATTACCCCATAATTTTAATTCAATAGTATTTTAAGATTTATAAGCATTGAAAAAAACATTATTAAGGACACAGTTATTTAAAGTAAGTCAATTTTCTGGGTGAATACTTCATAGTAACAATACTTTTAACACCATTTGAATCCACTTTAATATTACCATTGTAATTGAAGATTTTATGAAATATTATAAAAGCGCGGAATTAGATAAAACGTACGTAAACACGTTATGAAGAGAGCGACATTGGTCAACTAGCATAATTTTCAAAACTCGCTGGCGCTCGTTTTGGCAAATAGTACGCTTGTTGAACAATATCGCTCTTTTCATCACTAGTTACGTAAATAAGTATTCTTTTAAGGAAAATTTGTGGCTTTGAACAAGTGGGAATGTGCCAATCAAATAGGTTCCATAACTTTACACCATACTGCTGATGGAAAACCATCAATACTAATAGCTCAACCTGGAGGGACTTTTATGAGAATTAAATGCCAGACTGACGATTCAACAGTAGAAGAATGTGTAGAAAGCTCACTACATAGTAATTCGAGCAGGTAAGTTAATATCTCAGAACTTTCAATGAACAATTTGCTGAATTTTCGACAATGATATATTCATATAGGTATCTCGAAACATTTATTAAGATTCTTCGATTATTCTAGGCCTTTTAACATTAATATTTGGTAGTTTTAAATTCAAGACTTGTTAACCCAAAATATGAAATCTCGAATTTATTTAGCAAAAATTTAAATAACATGAACAACTGTCACTTACTTTACTCTCAGCTTCGTAAAAGTAAATATATTCATTAATTTATCACACATTTTTTCACTATTTTTAGCTCTAACGGTGAAAATATCAACAGCTCCATAGATTATCAATTTTTGGGTATTTCTCGAATGCGTAATCAAAATATATCCACTGAAATTCTCGGAGATCTTCGATGTTCTCAATATGATAGTGGCGTTAGCTTTGATAAAAATTCCTGTGCCTCTCAAAAAGGAAATATCACTTCCACTGCCAAAGGAAAGCCCTACGCATTAGCGACTCTTGATGGCACCATTATGTTGGTTCAAAATGAAGTCATACTGTGGTAAGATCAAAATAATATAATATAGGTGCCAAAACACCAACAGAGAAAAAACAGTGATAAGGAGCAATTTTGTATGCAAATGTTAAATTTCAACGCACAGTTCAAAATAAGGCAATTATCTGACCCATTTTTGCTAGTCTGTATGAGTATTAAGCTGTAAAGTATTAACGGATAACTCTTCATTGGATACCATACATGTTGAAATTTGAATCATAATCTTGACTATATATAGATTAAAACATTTATAATAGCGGAAACTTTGACAAATATAACGGCGTACCTTTAATTTTTAACCACTTCATATAGAATTGACCCTAAAGTAGGGGATTTTGTAAGTAAAAAAAAATTTTCTTGTTGAGTACCTCAAGGAACAGTATTAGGGCCCATTCTATTTAATTATATACATCCTATGCACCTTCCATCTTGTAATTCGATAAGCTATTCTTCTCTTTTTGGTTTTTTGTCTCCACTTAGCAATTTCTCGCTATTGTTCCTGTTTTTTGAACAATTACTCCAAATTTGTTTGGTTAAGTCTTGGATCATGACTAATTACATTTAGCTTATGGCAATAAATCCAATTTTCTACTTGACCAGCTCTAGTTTAATGTCCCTTATCTGTTTTCTAGGGCAATTGCAGTAGATCATCAAATTTTTGCTTTAACCAAGTTAGATGTAACAGGAACTGGTTCAGATGACATCGTAGCTTGTTCTTGGGACGGTGAAACGTACATTCTGGACCAAGAAAGGAATTCCGTTAGATTCCATTTAGATGAACCAGTTCAAGCTTTCCACAGTGGATATTATAACATTAAACCGCAAGCGCCTGATGTTACTTGCCTTGTTTACGTAACATTTAAAAATACAGTAAGTATAGTTTAGTTTCCTTGTAATTGCTTCAAGTTATTATCTGTCAAATACCAAATAGATGTCAAGATAATAGTATGATACTATTATCTTGACATCTATTGATAACACGCTTTACTAAAATATGAAAATTGTTACAGGAAACTGTAATTAATTAAATACTTTAAAAGCATACCTCGTATTTCCGATTCCTACATATTATTTTTTCTATATTTTCTGATATTTGTTTTTAAATATTTCCAGATAATAATTTATTATGATCTTCCGCTCAGAGAACTCACTTGTACAAAATTTGAACCGGATATAATCAAACTAAGCGATCTTCTTATTGGAGATGACAAAAAACCAGAGGAAGCTTTGGAGGTTGTGAAAAATTTGGATAAAAAAACACGGAGAGAACTTGTTGAACATCTCTTGTATAATATAAATTGAAGAAAAAGGACTGTTAAGTTTTAAATAATTTTTGAATATTGAATACAATACAGGATAAATTTAATTAATTTTTCGATTTATTGTATATACAATGTGCTCCAGATTAATTTCGCTCGGCCTCATCTTATAAACGAAGACTTTCTCCTAGTGGTCCACCGATAACCTTGAAATTTTCGGTAGCATCCTATATTATTAAAAAAAACAATATCACGATAAGTATACACTTTATATATAGGGTATTCCTGGCAAAGTGACATTAAAATTTAATGTAGAATCCGATAAGTTGATAATATACAGGGTGTCCCGCGACGAGTTAAAACTATCTGTATATGGCAAAATACTTGTAGTAAAATCATGAAAATTTCTAGGTTTCGGTTTTCAGATGCGATCTTTTTGAAGATGACAGACTTCCGGTTCTACCGGAAGTCGACTGTTACTTTGTTATTTTATAAATATATGGAACACCATGTATATTGATACATTTTTGAAATCTATACGTAAAATTTTAGGATACTTTTGCCTGAAAACTTTTTTCGAAAAATGCATATTTTTTGAGTTATTATTTCATTTGTAAAAAATTCGAGGGTTCCAGGCCCTTATAAATTATGTTTTTACGAGAATACCCTTAAAGATATGAAAATGGTTTTTATTCAGTGGCTTCAAGCAAGGTCAGTCGTATTTGAATCTACTTTGAAAAATCTTTTATTTTATACAGGGTGTGTATAAAAAGTTTTCAAAGTTTTAACTTCATAAATATCAAATTTCTTAATTTTTTAATTTTTTAAATAGAACCACCCGGTTTTTTATATTCTAATACATTCAGGGGTAGAAAATAAGGCAAATTCATGTTAACTTTCCTATACTTAAACCTCACCGTTATCCAGATATTAAATGTTTTCTGTAAATTTTTAGAGATGCAGGTGTGGTCTAAATTTTATTTTGACCCGTTGATACAAGCACTAAGAGATAAAAAATATTATGTAAATTTGCTTTTAATACATGGTAAATATGGCAAAGTTGTTACAAGAACATATGTGCTTTATTTGCAGTAAGATATCCTGCATCTCTAAAAATTTACAGAAAATATTTAATATCCGAATAACGGTGAGGTTTAGGTATAGGAAAGTTAACATGAATTTGCCTTATTTTCCACCCTTGAATGCATTAAAATAGAAAAAACCGGGTAGTTCTATTTAAAAAAATTAAGAAATTTGATATTTATGAAGTTAAACTTTGAACACTTTTTATACACACCCTGTATAGAATAAAATTTTTTTCAACATAGATTCAAATACGTCGGACCTTGCTAAAAGCAACCGATCAGAAACCATTTTCATATCTTCAAGGGTATCCTCGTAAAAAAATAATTTATAAGTGCCTGCAACGGTTAAATTTTTCACGAAAATATTAATAACTCAAAAAGTATGCCTTTTTCGAAAAAAGTTTTCAGACAAAACTATAAGTACTAAACTTTCACGTAGATTTTAAAAATGTATTATTATATAGGAAGTTCCATTTAAAATAACAAAGTTACAGTCGACTTCCGGTAGAACCGGAAGTCTGTCATCTTCGAAAATATTTTAGTTGAGAAGATCGGATCCGAAAACCCAAACTTGTGAATAGTACCTCATGTTTGCAGTCAATATTATTAAAAATACGTTGGATTGAATTTTTTTTTAATTTTATAATGTAGGTACTGTTAATGATACTAATAAACAGTTGTAGATAAAATTTTGTACGTAACACGTGTAATAGGAATTATTAACGGACTTATGTGATTACACGACTCGACCTACGGCCTCGTCGTGCAAACTTCACATGCGTGCGTTAATATCCATATTCCACTAATTACGTAAATAACTATTATTACTATTAAAGCCGCGTTGCCACGGGTAGTGAATCACGAACGTCATTCACGCTTTCGTGTACCACTCCCCATGGCAACCTTTAGGTTCGTGAAGAACGAACCTTCACGAACCAAAATATTTCGTTCGTGAGAAAATCAAACCGGTTTGATTTTTGTTTCGTGCAGTCGATCGTGAGCAGGCGAAGAGGACGGTTGTGTCTGTCATGGCGTCCAATATTTTAAGGATGAATGATGCAGAGACCCTAAAGTTCCTGGAATTTTATCAAAATGAACCGGTCTTGTGGGATCCTACGAGAGAAGATTATAAAAATCGAAATGCACGTGCAGCCGCAGCTAAAAGGATTGCATCGGCGATGGCAATTGATGATTTCACAGACGTCCATGTAATTATGAAATTCAAGAATTTACGTAGCTCCTATTCTCAAGAATTAAAAAAAATTCAACAAAGTATTAAGTCTGTATGTTCTTTGGATGATGTTTACATCCCTAAAGTGAGGTGGTTTAAGTTAATGGATTCTTTCCTCAGACCGCATGTAAAAGGAAGGGAAACCCATTCAAACTTGGTAAGATTTTATTTGCGTTTATAACTACATCATAGTCATTACAAATTTGAAAAAAAATCACTGTTAAGACTTTTTATTATTTAGTTTTCAACCATGTTCCACTGCCAATTGACTGCCCCTGCATTGTTAAAGTAGTCGCAATATTTATCTCTTTTGGCTAATGCTAATCTACTCGGATTCCTGTCATGAGTCGTAAGACTCAAGTTTGTTAAAGCTGAATTTCTTACATCTTGTCTCCATGTTCCCAAAATCACATTGTAATTTTCATCCTCACAATCAATTATGCTAGGTGGCACGTAACAATTGCCAGTTTTTCGTAACCAATTATGTATTGAACAACAGGTTTTTACAATTTTATCAACTTCTTGTAAACTTACAGCAATTGGCCTTTCAAATATTCTAAATTTTGATACCAGTATACCAAAAGCATTTTCAGAAATTCGCCTAGCTCTTGACAGCCTATAGTTGAAAATGCGTTCTGCTCTAGATAAATTTCTTTTACTGTAAGGCTTAAGTAAAAATGTTGTTAACGGAAATGCATCATCTGCGACAATAACGGCATCTGAGGGAATGTTGAGCACATCTGCCTGCAGAGCTTCGTTGAAACTACAGTTTCGCCACACACCACCATCTGATGCTCTCCCTTTCGCCCCTACATCAATATATGTGGAACAATAGTCATGGTCAACTAAAGCCATCAACATTATACTGAAGGATTGTTTATAATTAAAATAATCAGATCCAGTCTTAGGGGGCGCTCTAATACCGATATGCTTGCCATCTAAGGCTCCAATGCATTTTGGAAAGTTCCATTTCGTTTCAAATCCATTTATTATCTCCAACCATTGATTTTTTTCAGTTGGCACCTAGAACAAAATTGCTTTATTTTGCTTAGTTTTATAAAAGAAATTTACCAAATCACATTAAGTACGGCAGTTTTTTTTCTATATTGCAGGAAGATCCGAATCTCGTAAATAAACGCAATGCAAAAAATACTGAATCCGAAAATAAGGAGCCGCTTTCACTAGAAGGAATGGGGGTCAGAACCATTATTCAACGAAGATCAACCAACTACATCCAAGGACCAACCAACTACATCGAAGGAGCAACCAACTCCATCGAGGGAATGCCTAAGCAAACCAACAAAAAGAAAACTTCAACTTTCGACTCCAATAGCATTTTGCAAAAAGAAGTCATGTTCGACACCTGTTGGAAATGATATTAATTCTGCGATTGAAAAGCTAGATGATATTTCCAAACGCGCTGCTAGTATTTCTGCACCGGCACCGACAGAAGATTGCTTCGATCATTTTGGGAGGTACGTAGCGTCTCTCTTGCGATCTTTACCACAAGATCGATCATTTCCACTGCAAGCCTCTATAATTTCTATGATTTTGGAACCATCGCCGTCGTCGATTTCCCACATAAACACCGAGCCGCATTCTCTAAACTCAAATTACAGTAGTGACTCCAAAACTACTCGGTATGGGCCACCATCGGTTGAGAATACATCGACCCAAGATTCTGTTTTTTCACAGACAAATATGGATGAAGATTTCATCGCTGAGTTGTCTTCGGCAATAAGCAATTATTAATTACCGATATGCGATAAAATTACCATATTTTGTATTTTATTTAGAAAAATATATACTTATTTTGCAAACTAGACTACTTTAATTAAAATTGTATTTTTTAACTTACCTTAATAAATTCCTTTAAAGCATCACACACTGCATCCATAACCTCTTCTATGAATTTACTTATCGATGATTTGGGGACCCTAAATAAATATTCCAAGCTTTTAAAAGAGTCCCCAGTAGCTAAATATCGAAGAGCTACTTCCAGTTTTAACTTGGCCGGTAGAGCTTCCCTCATATTTGTGTCATTTTTTTGAATTTTGGGGCTGACGAGTTTTAATAAATACTGAAAATGATACTCAGACATCCTTAGCAAGTTTCTAAAATCTTCAGGAAACTCAGAGATTTCGTTACCCAAAGAGATACAACCCCTTTGCAGAATCCATCTTCTTGTCCACCATCGTCTATGTTTTTTCTTTTTGGCTGAAAGGGCTTTTGAAATTCTGCCAGATATCACTCCACACATTACTTGGCACGCGTCTGCTATCAAGCACTGCATTTTGGCAAATAACCACTTATTGTGTATACCTTTCTCACGACAGCATGTCATGGAAGTAGTTGAATCGTGAAACAACGACTGTGGCTCACGTTCGTGATACTCTACCCGTGGCAACGCGGCTTAATTCTAATTTATTTTCACTGCAAGTCTTAAGTTGCATGAGGTCCCCCAGAGCTGCAGGCCATGAGTGCAGACTGACTTTACTATGCACTTATAAAGTATGTATGTATGTGTGTGTTTTGGGGTGACATTCACTGAGACCTAAAAGATCTATTGTGCCCCCTTACTTCTACTCAGTTTCTGAGGAGAGTCTCAGAAACTAATAGTTTCTTTAGTCCTATTTCCCGGAGGAATTTTAGGATGTCTGCAGGCTTCAACTTAGGCAAATGTTCCTCTTCTAACCAGTAATCTCCTAAGTGCTGTGCTCTAGGATTCTGAAGTGCTGTGCAGTTGGAAAGTTCCACAAAATCTGCATTCTTCTTCCTCCACTATTTTGAACTTTTTAAGGTGCCCATTCAGGCGACAATGTCCCGTTAGGATCCCTGTTAAAACTCTTAGCGCAGTTTTACTTTGACTTATGCATTCTTTTGATCTCAACAGGTTGTAGTCACCCAGAAGAGTCTTTGATTGTATAAGCCCTACTAGATCTTTCCAATGGTCAGATCTTCTCTTTTTCTCGGCTTTACTTATTTCTTCCCACTTATAAAGTAACAAATTGTAATCTAGTGATAGCTGCTATATACTTACTCTCTTCTAATAATCCAGTACATTTTGCGAACTTGTTGTCCCATTGCAAGACGTTTGGAAAAAATCTGTTTTCTCCATGTCAATCGTCTATCAAGTTACATTTGCTTCATCAGCTTGAATTCCATTCAGTGTTACTGGTTGAACATGTATCTTTAAGAGTAGTGATAGTTACTTGGACAGATTAGCTTCAATGCGCCAGTTTTTAACACCAACTTGGGTCTCATTAAGACTATTTTGTAGGTTCGATGAGCTGTGTCTGGTGATTCATCCAGGGATAGTGTAGCATTTAAATAAAACAAATTGCTTATCTCCAATTTACATTTATTCTAAACTTTATACATAACTCTGTACAAAACTCTTAAAGATATTTTCGTTGGTTTTTTTTTAATTTTTTTATTGGCACATAAAATTTGACTAGTATATATAGAGCCTTTACGTCTTAATCTTTAAATTCGATAAAATTATTGTATTGGTCAGAAAATTATAAACTATTTATATGGTACAATCATTGATTTAGACGTATGTACAGTAGATAGTTTGTTTTTGATATGAACATTTTTGCATTGCACATTTAAACGTTTTAAAGGTACTTAAAAATCCTTAATTAAACGTAAAATCAATCCACAGAGATAATTTGTTACTCAAACATTATCTTGCATTACCTTGCAAAGTTATAAGAGTTGCACTGTATATATGGAATTCTGTGTCGAATAATACTAGCATTTTAGAATAATATAAACCATAAAAATTATATACTTCAGTAACTTATAAACATCCCATGACCTCTACATTTTATCTTAGTTTTCTGATTTCTGCATTTCAATATTTCCTGATAATCATCCACTTGTACAAAATTTGAACCGGAATTGAACAAATTTACTGATCTTCTTATTGAAGATGAGCATTCCTTTTTGACACTTTCCATGCCATGCTCAGGCCTTAGTTTTGCTTATTAAAAAGGACATTAGTTAATGAACTGTATTGCCGAGCATAAAATTATGTTCACCTCGTACATTGAAGTTATTTCAGGAATATTTATTTTGTTCAGATTTTTATCGGTTGTATGTATGTATGTATGTGTGTGTTTTGGGGTGACATTCACTGAGACTTAAAAGATCTATTGTGCCCCCTTACTTCTACTCAGTTTCTGAGGAGAGTCTCAGAAACTAATAGTTCCTTTAGTCCTATTTTCCGGAGGAATTTTAGGATGTCTGCAGGCTTCAACTTAGGCAAATGTTCCTCTTCTATCCAGTAATCTCCTAGGTGCTGTGCTTTAGGATTCTGAAGTGCTGTGCAGTTGGAAAGTATGTGGATGGAGGTTTCTTCTTCCATTCCAAAAAATCTGCATTCTTTTTCCTCCACTATTTTGAGCTTTTTCAGGTGCCCATTCAGACGACAATGTCCTGTTAGGATCCCTGTTAAAACTCTTAGCGCAGTTTTACTTTGACTTATGCATTCTTTTGATCTCAACAGGTTGTAGTCACCTAGAAGAGTCTTTGATTGTATAAGCCCTACTAGATATTTCCAATGGTCAGATCTTCTCTTTTTCTCGGCTTTACTTATTTCTTCCAATATTACATTGGGGCTGATTCCGCAAAAGGGTTAAGGCCCCCAGAAAGGTATTTCAGTCCCCCTCTTTGCTAGTTCATCTGCTATTTCATTTCCTTCTATTCCAGTGTGTCCTGGAATCCATAGTAAGGTGACTATGTTGTTCTCGCCTAGTTCATTGAGTTTGTCTAGGCATTCCCACACCATTTTGGAACTGATTACACAAGAACTCAGAGCCTTAATGGCTGCTTGACTATCCACATCATGATAATCCTTTGTCTTGTGTATCTTTTATCAATATTGGACTGGGCGCACTATCTTATGGCGTGGATTTCCGCTTGAAAGATACTTGGGGTTTTTCCCAAGCTTTCAGAGTGTTTGGTTCCTGGCCCGAACACTCCTATCCCAGTTCCTTCTATTGCTTTTTAGCCGTCTGTGTACCATTGAATGGCATTCTTTCCAAGTCTGGTAATGGTATTTGGATCCCATTCCTTCTTTATCGGTTGTAACATAACTTACTAACTGTTTGGTTGTATAAAGAGAAAGTTTGTGTTGTACAAAGTTTATTGAAAGTAATAAAAAAAATTTTCTACTATTGTGACACAACAATATGTGTTGGCAGATCTTGACTTATTTTTAACATTATTCATACTCATTATCACTTTATTTTGGTGATAATACTAATATTTCTTGTTTCAATTTACTTACTTCAATATTAATAAATTGAACTTACACTAATTGAGTAAAAGAAATAAAAAACTAAACAAAAGTACTATACAGTGTGTAAAAGCCAAATGGAATAAATTCATTATTTCGGTTACTGTACATATTTATAAAAAATCCCGAAACACGTCAAATTTAAATTATAACTTGACATTCTTTAACGTGAAAATGCAACCCCTACCTTCAACCCCCTTAGAATGACAGGTACAACCCCCAATTTTTTAAATGGGAAGTATAGGCTTGTGATATATCATTTGAAAGGTCTCTTCATTCTCTATTCAAAAATGTTATTGTTTTTAAATTTAATGCAAAAATTAACATAAAAAAAATTAATATCATGTTGTTACCGAAATTCGCTAAAATATACTCGGAACTTATTACAATATTACTTAAAACTTATTTCCCGTTTAGGTCTTGATAATGAGAAAGTGAACAAAAACCGTAGCAATGTGGTTTTTAGATGGTAACCATTAAAAAACTTTAAAGAATTTCCGTGGCAACGCTATTTTAACAAGCAGTAGTAAATTGTTTTATTTAAGTTGTCATTGTTGTAATTTAAGTATAAAGTTTGTTCAATTCAATTCTGAAAAATGGTTAGATTAACGGAAATGCATAAAATAACAGTTTTACAAATGATTGGTTACGGAGATAACATCCGAACACAACAGGAAGTAACTCGCCTATTTCATGAGAAATTTCCTAATTTACCGCCTATATCCCAAGGAACAATAAGTAAAATAGAAAAGCAGTTTCGCGAGTTTGGTCATGTAAGGCAGATAAAAAAAGCAGCTGCTAATGCACTGAGTGATGAACTCAAATTAGATGTGTTGCTTGAGTTTCAGGAAAACCCACATACATCGAGTAGACACCCAAGTAACACAACAAGCATCGAAGTAGATTTAAAATCGACTTTTGTGTCACTCTTGAAGCTAATAGGCAATTGAAGCCGTCCACTAAAGCTTCTACATGTAGCATTCATTACGTAATCGCTGCCTAAAGGGAGCGCGCGGTTTGGCCTTAAAGTAGATTTGATAGCTGATTAGCAATTCAACCTGTAGGCCTAAATAGCCATAAATTGGCACCAAAAGAGCATTTTATTAGATTTGATTGCCAACATTGGCTGTCGAAGCGATATAAAGAAGCAGTCGTTTAGTCCAGAAATGGCTTTCAATGCTTTGAATGATCATGCGCAGTTGAACATTTCTCGTGAGAATTTAATAAAGTTTTGTTTTGGATAAATATTAGATTTATATTGGAAATTTATGCCAACAGTTATGTAGGTGTTCACAAAAACGAACATCGTCAACTGTTATGGCAGAGATCTTTCCTTCAATATATTATGACAATTATTATTGTTTTTGAAACTGGAAAATATCATTGTGAACCATTAGAAATCTCTGCAAACCTTAATTTTCTGTGAAATGTGAATGAAATACTTCCTGAAAACAGAGGGGCCAGTGATAACTGTGAGCAAAATATACTTCAAAAATTAAATTTTTTTATTATAAATTACGGTGTTGCCATATTCAATTTTTATCAATGAATTATATACATCCAATTGAAATTGAAGTTTTTTATAGTATTTTTAGTTGGATTGATTGATAATATTATATTTGATGGATTAATTTAATTTATATTTCCCAGATTTTCTGAAATTTGTATCCCAGTTTGGAATCAAATAATATCCTGAACCAGATTATTTGCATATTCTATACTTATACTATGAAAATAGTATCATATACCTATCAATATATAGATATAAAAACTATGGCAACATTGCTCATTATCGTGAGCAAACGGTTCGGCCATGTCTTTATTGTATTTAATAGGCATTTTTCTATGCCAATACGAAGCTTTATGGAATTAAAAGCTAGATAGCTGTTTGTATTGCTTTGTGAAAACTTTCAAGATTATAAAGTTGAAGAAAAAGAAGATTATTGTGAAGTTATATTTTGAGTAATAGATTGTTTTATAGGTCATATTTTATAATCATTTCCTAATAAAAAATGAACACCTTTAAATTTATTGAGACCTTAGAAAGTGGAGATAATAATTTTATGTGTTGTTCCTGACGCATGGGATGGGAACAACAGCAACAACAAATTTTATACCAAGACGTAGTGGTATTAGCCTGTGAAGAAAGAGTCCCACGACAAGGCCAATAAAGAGACGCGGTCCAAGAACCAGGAAGGTGATCTTCTGGTTCTATCGTTATTTCGTTGTAACTTTTAGCTGCGTTACTACTTTTATGTACACGCCTGTAATACGCACCTGTTCGTCCAAATTTCCGTAGTTTTGTGATTTTCCATTTATTTTTAATCCAATCTTTTTCTTCTCCATGATCGATAATGATTTCTGAAATATTATGAAACCTTTCAACTGGAATTGAGATTTACAATCGCATTGAGGTTAGCAATACAGTAATGAATTTTTTTGGAATTTATTTCCATTTAAAATCCAAATTAATTCCAATACCAAACTTCGTATCATTGCTTTTAAATGGCACTCATTGAAGCACTAAATGGCATTTTATGACCATACAAAATTCCAATTTCGCCATTCATTTTTTGGCATTTTTTAAAGCCAATATTTCTATTCTTTGGCTACTTTTAATGACTTATTAGCAATCATTGCTACTTGGCTGCAATATTTGGCCTCGAAAGAGATTGGACGTCTTTGAAGGAATGCTGAAATAATTCTATAAAATAATGCTAAGAATATGCTAAACTTAAGCATTTTTTCTGAATTATTTGCTTCGATCTAGCATTATTTGCTTGGCAAATGAAATATGTTACTTGGGCAGGCATCCACTACATTCAATGCTAGCCATACATCGATAGCAAACATATTAAAAGAAAATCAATTGCATCCGTATAAGATGATACCTACTCAGGAGCTCATGGAAGACGATTTTGATAGGAGAACTTTTTTTTGTGAGCAAATGATGGACATGTTGGATAACAATATTATCCAATTAGAAGACGTTATGTTTTCTGATGAGTGTACTTTTTTACTTAACGGTCATGCTAATCGGCAAAATTGCCGCTACTGGTCCACGGAAAATCCTCACTGGATGAGACAAGAACACACTCAATACCCTCAAAAGGTTAATGTTTGGGCAGGGATTGTAGGGAACAATATAATTGGTCCCTTTTTTATTGAGGGCAACTTGAATGGCAACAATTATTTGGCACTACTTCAAAATGATGTCATTCCAACGTTGGCAAATTTATATCCTGATCCAGGTAATCCTCAAGTTCCAGCGAATACGATATGGTTTCAGCAGGATGGAGCACCACCACATTACCAACTTAATGTCCGGCAGTACCTCGATACAATATTTCCCAATCGGTGGATAGGGAGGCGAGGATCGATTGAATGGCCAGCGCGATCACCTGATCTTACATTATTAGATTTCTTTTTATGGGGATATGTGAAGAGCCATGTGTACAAAACTAAACCTTCTGATTTAAATGACTTAAAAGAACGAATAACGCTTGCGATTAGGTCGATCACGCCTGATATGTTAAATAATGTTAGAAGACAGTTTTATTTGAGATTAGGATGTTGCCAAGACGTTCGCGAAGAACATTTTGAACATCTACTTCATTAACATTCATAGTTCTTTTTCGTGCTCTACATTTTATTACGTTTTGCATTACATTTTAGTTTTTGATTGTATTGTAGCGAATTTCGGTAACAACATGATATTAATTTTTTTTATGTTAATTTTTGCATTAAATTTAAAAACAATAACATTTTTGAATAGAGAATGAAGAGACCTTTCAAATGATATATCACAAGCCTATACTTCCCATCTAAGAAATTGGGGGTTGTACCTGTCATTCTAAGGGGGTTGAAGGTAGGGGTTGCATTTTCACGTTAAAGAATGTCAAGTTATAATTTAAATTTGACGTGTTTCGGGACTTTTTATAAATATGTACAGTAACCGAAATAATGAATTTATTCCATTTGGCTTTTACACACTGTATAGTCATTTCATATAACGTTTGTAAACAACTCGATCTCATGTATTGTCACATGACGGAACCCGTCCTTATTATTATTTAGGTTGGCAACATTGCCAACTGGCATTTTGTGACACAGTGTCAATTGTTAAAATAAAGCAGTTTTCCTCATGCCGTTGACTTAACAACAAGTCTTTCATTTAATACCTTCTCCCTAAAATACAAAGTTAATGTTGAGAACATAAAGTAATATGGCGCAGTCAAATAAAAGAACCAAATAGAAGCTCTCAATGCCGTGAAGAAGCTGAGTTGAAAAACAAGAAAAAACTATTGCATATTTCGTCGATGATTTAAGATTTCGTTTTCCAAAGATGGACCGTGGAATTTCGCCCATGTGCATGAACGGTGGAAACTTGAATCAGACATGGAAATTCTGGAAACAGAAGTTTACTATGTACCTGAAAGCAACTGAAATCATCAAGAAAGACGATTCAACAAAATGTGCTCAATTATTAACGCTCATCGGAGACGAAGGTATCAGAATTTACAATACTTTTACATTTACCAATGGACAAACTGAAACATTGGAGGTATTATTGAAAAAATTTGATGACCATTTTAACCCCAAAGCAAATTTGACTTTTGAGAGGTATAAATTTTTGACATGTCGTCAAAAAGAGGGCCAAACAATTGAACAATTCATCACAGAACTCAAGAATTTATCCTTATCATGTGAGCTTGAGGAACTGAGGGAGTCTTTGGTAAGAGATCTGTTAGTTTGTGGCTTGAAATCTGACCAGTTAAGAGCACAGCTATTTGACAAAGACTGTAAGACATTGGAAGATGCTGTTAATTTTTGCATTAACAGTGAATCGACAAAAGAACAAAACCGTCAAATATCAAATGGTAATGGTGACAACTATGGCAGACAGATTAACGTAGTCCACTCAAAGTTTCGCAACAACAATCCAGCAAAGGCAAGCCCATCACACAGCAACTGGACACCAAATCCAAACAGTCCGGGATGTAAGAAATGTGGAAGAACTCATCCACCTCGGAGATGTCCAGCATATCAAGTTAAGTGTTTTCGTTGTAAAGGATTAAATCATTTTACACAATTTTGTCTAAAGTATCCTAATGCTAATCATAATTTTAATTATAGATCCTCGTTAAGAAATACACAACATAAAAACAATAAACACAAACAAATACATACACTTGAACACAATACACAAGAAAGTGATAACAATGATACTGTTAAGAAATTTGTATTTTTAGATTCCGTAGAGCAAAGTATAGCTATACAACCACAGTCTGGGACAATCGGGACTGTGTCTGAGGATTCCTGGGTCGAGAACATTGAGATCGATGACACCAACAACATAGCATTTAAACTGGATACAGGAGCAATGGCAAATGTTATCCCTATTAAGGTATTAAAACAAATAAAATTTAATATGTCAAATATGCAAAAAACAAATGTTCAACTAAGTTCATATACAAAGCATTCCTTACCAGTACTGGGCCAGCTATATTTAAAGTGTAAAATCAATAAAAAGACTAGAAATTTGTTGTTTTATGCTGTAGAAATGGAATGTATTCCAATTTTAGGTCTAAAAGGTTGTTTAGAGCTTGAGCTAATAAAAAAAAATACAAGCAATCGATGATAACTTTCAAAGTGATTCAAAGTTAAATAAAATTTTAAATAAGTATGAAAATATTTTCAAAGGTACAGGCTGTTTAGAGAAAGATTATCATATAGAACTCAAACAAGACGCTGTACCATCGATTTGCACTGCTAGAAGGGTACCATTAGGCATAGAAGAAAAGCTAAAATATTCTTTAATTCAATTAGAGAAAAATAAAATTATAAAACGAGTAACGGGTAGCACGGATTGGCTTCACCCCATAGTAATAGTTAAAAAACCTGATGGAAATTTAAGAATTTGCATGGACCCTTTTAAGCTGAATATGTCTATAAAGAAACCTACTTTTCATTTACCAACCTGGGAAGAAATAAGCTCAAAGTTACATGGATCAAAATTCTTTAGTACTTTAGATGCAACCCAAGGTTTTTTGCAAGTCAAATTAGATAAGGAAAGCCAAAAACTATGTACTTTTGCTACACCTTTCGGTAGATATTCTTTTTGTCGTCTACCATATGGTCTTTCATGTTCTTCTGAGGTTTATCAGGAAAGAATGTATGAAATCTTCGGAAACATAGAAGGATGTGCAATTTTCATAGATGATTTGATAATATTCAGTGAGAGTATTTCATCTCACAATTCAATTTTAGAGAAAGTCCTTGAGACTGCCAAAAAACATAATATTCGTTTCAATAAAGAAAAATGTAAATTTTTATGCAAAAAAATAACATATATGGGACATCAAATAAGTGAACAAGGCATAGAGGTGGACAAATCTAAACTTCAAGCTATTAATGACATGCCTAGTCCTAAAAATGTAAAAGATTTACAACGTTTCTTGGGCATGGTCACATATATTGCAAGCTTTGTTGAAAATCTTTCAGAAAGAACTTCGATTCTGCGTTCTTTATTAAAAAAAGATTCTATTTTTCAATGGTTACCACAACATGAAACAGCATTTCAAAATTTGAAACTACTTTTAGTCAAAACTCCGTGTTTGAAATTTTTCGACATAAATCAAATGACAACCATTTCAGTTGATTCTTCTCAGAACGGAATGGCAGCTGTTCTCATGCAAAATGGCCGACCTTGTGCTCATGCAAGTCGAGCTTTGACTGAAACACAGTCACGTTATTCTCAAATAGAAAAAGAACTTTTGGCTTGTTGGTTTGGAGCCACTCGTTTTTATCAATATGTTTTTGGGAAAAAGTTTATAATAGAGACTGATCATAAACCTTTAATTTCTATAATTAAGAAACCATTAAATCTTTGCCCACCAAGACTTCAAAGAATGCTAATGCAATTAAGAAAGTATGATTTTGATTTGATATATAAACCTGGAAAAACATTAATCATAGCTGATACTTTAAGTCGTGCTTACAACTCACAAAGCAGTTTCAATGAAAATATAGATTTTGACATTGAATCTGAGATTTGTGCTGTTGAACTTTCTTTAAATATTACAGAAAACAAAAAGCAACAAATTCAAAAATTAACAAGTGAAGATCTTGAACTAAAAACTTTAAGAAATGTCTTAGAAAGTGGATGGCCCACGAGCATAAAATACTGTCCAGAAATTATTAAATTCTATTTTAAGTTCAAAGAAGAATTATCTTGCATAGAAGATTTGATCTTTAAAGGTCAAAAACTTCTAGTTCCCAAGGCTTTGAGGCATGAAATCCTACAAAAGCTTCACTATGAACATTTGGGTTATAAAAAAACATTGGATAAAGCTAATTTATCATTTTACTGGCCAGGAATGCGAAAGCAAATTGAGGACATCATAACATCATGTAACACTTGTCAAACTCATCAGAGATCTCAGTGCTCGGAGCCCTTGATGAATCATGACATTCCCAGACTACCCTGGCAAAAGGTGGCTGCAGATCTTTTTCAATTTCAGTCACAAAATTACCTTTTAATTGTTGATTACTATTCCAAATTTGTAGAGGTCATTAACTTAGCTAAAGATTTAACTTCTAAAAATTTAATTAACAAATTTAAAATCGTTTTTGCTCGTTTTGGTATCCCAAAAATTTTGATGACCGATAATGGTTCAAATTTTGGTAGTTTAGAATTTAAAAATTTTTCCAAAGAATGGGAGTTTCAGCACATAACTTCTTCTCCTTTGTATCCTCAATCAAATGGTCAGGTTGAAAGAACTGTACAATCTATTAAGAATCTTTTAAAAAAATGCTTTATGGACAAAAAAGATCCATATTTAGCTCTTTTAAATTTTAGAAACTCACCTTTGGATGGAAGGAACTCTCCTGCAAACGCATTAATGAATAGAAACTTGAGAACTGTTATACCTGAGATAAATAGCAAGTTTTCAAAAAATTTTGATAAGAAAAAATTTAATTCTCATATTTCTAGAACTCAAAGTAACCAGAAAAGACATTATGATAAAAATAAAAAAATTTTTACCACCTTTAAGAGTGAATTCTTTTGTGAAGGTTCAAATAGAGCCAAATGCATCATGGCAAAATGGCCAAATTATAAAAAAATGCCTTTTCGTTCATATATAATTAAATTAAACAATGGCTCTACTCTCAGACGTAACAGAAAGTTCATCAGGGAGTTTTGCACATCTGAAACCTGGAGTAATTCTCAAACTTCACCTCAGACAGGGACTTTCCCTGATTTGTTTTTGGAGAACAATTTTCAATTTGCAAATAGAATATTGAGGGTAGTAGAGAATGAGGATCATTCAGTAGAGAATGTAAGAGATTTATCTGTAAATAATAACAGGGAGCAGACTTCGTCATTGGAAGGGGAAAACTTTAATGACGACTCACTCCTGAGCTCTGTAAGCTGTAGTGAAAGATCGGACAATTTTGTCAGTGGCAATTCAAGCTTTTCGAGTTCCCCTGACAAAAGCAACATTGTAAATAATTCTTTTGACAATTCGAAATTTGAAAGCTTTGTAAATAAAAAACTTTCAGAGGGTACTACTAACTCTGAAAATATTGACGATAACAATTTTGTTT